>CP099843.1:31519012-31735315 GCA_030062745.1 Capitulum mitella
TTGGAGGTCAAGCTAGGTCATATGCATGATGGCGATTGGACTGATTCGCATCATGGTTGATAGAAGTTGTTGCCGCTGACATTTCCCATCATTCAAGTCAGACAAACAAATCCATAAACACATTTTAGCAAAGTTCACGAAATGCAACGTGAGGTCATGTCAGGTCAGGTCACGTTATAGGTAGTTGTCAAAATGAAATGAAATACAGCATTGTCTGTGGAAGGTCGTTCAGCAGCAGCAGACAGCAGTTATTATTTATTATTCCCCTAATCGTAAAAAATAAAAATGAGTATTTGCCTTGACCTGGCTTGACTTTGACCCGCTAAAGAGCAGGCAGACCATATTTGATTACCACGAGTTGTCATTTCAGTTCTGTACTTGACACAGTTAAGAATCACAGCGAGTAATGTTTGCTCTTTGTCAGGAAGAGTAATGCAACCTTATCTGACCTGACCTAGACTGGCCTTGACTGGATGAAACTCAGATAATGCAAAACTGGTCATGAGAAGGTTTCACTCATTCTTTTTTGACACTTAAATCAAAACGGCTGCGAGTAAGTATCGATCTTTGGCATGTAAAGTCATACCAATATTTCGCCTGACCTAGGTTGGCCTTGACCCGGCATTTTTTAACATTTTGGCACGCATTTGATACAGAACATCGTGACCTTTCGTTTGATACCCAATTGAAGGCTTTAAGACCACTGTTACCTGTGATATGATGTACAAACCGATGTCAGTTTTCCTGAAATCGTGTTATGCGTTTTGCGTGACCTGTGACGTCATGAGCACGTGGCCGGAGCTAACGTAGTATTTTCTGAATCAAAAGACTCAGTGCTGTCGATTGGTGGTAGACCGGTTCAGATCCAAGGGTTAGATCGTGAGATGTCAGGGGCGCCCTTTTTGACACCCTGAGGCGGTCGCGGGTACAAAAACACTCCGGGCGGTGGTGGGTTCAGGGATGAGCAAAATCCTTTGTAGGCTGTTCTTTCCAAGCATCACCGTACCGTCATGCCTTGGTAGATTGATGATGCATATAACGAAACAAATCCGAACATTTGTATCCGTGCACGGAGCTCCCGTTTCAGAGAACAAGGGTCCGCTTTGCTGGTCAGGGGGTACCTTTTTGTGTACGTACGCAGATTGGATTCCGTGACAGTGATGCTCCAGGTCATGGGCGTAGGAACAAGGGAAGAGGGAAGAGCGTGCCCCTCACTTTTTGGGAGATTTAATATTAGTCTTATGCGAGGAAACATCTCTGCCCCCCTCATGCGATAAGAATATCAACGTATACGTATTTTTGCGGACGCAAAGGTAGGTGTTTCCACGTCGTTTGTGCAAAATGATTAAGATGAGTACCTTATTTACTCTTTTTTAGAAATTTTGCCCGAACAGTCTGCATGGACGGCCTTTGGCTCAGAACTCCTATATGCTAAGCAGAGCGTGTTGCCTGTACTCCTGAACCCACCACCCAGTAATGCAATTTCAGTTCAACGGATAATTTTGTGTCCAGCTTTGTCTGGCCAGTTAGCACCGCGAAGGGATGTTTATCGTGCATCACAATCTTGCGATACGGCCTCCCGGTACCGGGTTTGCCCTTTCTGGTCAGTTACCAATTGACTACACTGAATGGTCGGGCCAAACAGTTTGAGTCCCGGTTCGTTGCTTCCGAGAGTCGAACCCAGTCTCACCGGGACCAGTCAACGTCCTTACCCTGTCGACCACGAGGACGGCGGTAAAGTTCTTGGCATTTAAAGTATTATGAGAAATGCAATAGTTGTTCCGACTTATGCGCAAGAAAATGATGATATTGTTGAGATAACGTTTCGGCTGCTGAGTCATCAGGCGGCCTTCAGGCGTCTGCGTCATCATAACAGTCACCTCATGTTTGAGGCCGCGATGCGAAAAAGTTAACATGAAGCCTTTCGTATGATCATTAACGCGATTGCAATTTTTGAGTACCCCTCTCCCCCCAAAAATACGAGATACAAAGTTTTGCATATACGAAGAAATGCGGTACGAAGATTTGCGTATACAAAGGTTGCGTACGAGGATTGGCGGTACGAAGATTTGCATACGAAGATTTGCGTACGAAGGTCTGCCTACGAAGAAATGCGATACGAAGATTTGCATACGAGGTTTTGTGTACGAAGAAATGCGATGCGAAGAAATGTGATACGAAATTCTGTCCGGAGACGTGGAAGCAGTATTATTTGCCTTGTACTTTTTTGTCGTTGCAGTTGTCTTGTTCTTGAAATTCTTCGAGAAGAATTTTATGGCCTAACAGTGACTTACTATCATCGTAACAATTTTGGTCTTTCAGTTTCAACATGGGGCGAAAAGCCACTGTGGCCTGTTGCTGTCTCAACCAGTGGGCCTTGGACTTTGAGGGGAACCTGTGCAGAATCATTGCTAGCATCAAGGAGGCCAAAAGGCGGGGTGCAACATATCGCACTGGACCTGAGTTGGAAGTCACGTAAGTTTAGATTTTTTTTACATTCCTAGCAGAAGTTTATATGGATGAACCTGGCCTTTTACCCTTGTGTTTTACCAATGTCCACTGGTGTCATGTCTTGTGTTTATTAGTGCAGTCAGCGACGGACAGGTACTGTCATCTAACCAAGGCTGGTCTGAGTCACATTTGTCTGAGTCTGAGTCGGAGTCCTGGTATTTGAAAGCAGGGGCAAAGCTCAACAGGCAAATGGCTGGAAGGGATCATGCAAGGAACCATACAGCAGGTCTGCTGTTCACTTTGGTACATTTAACTGTTGCTTGAAAGAATACGTTATGATAACTTGGCGTTGTGTTTTTGTGTGTCTGGTTCCAAACGTCATCCCAAGGGTGCATGTTGTCATTACTTCATGAACTGGTTGGTGCCAGACTGCAATGTGGCGGTGACGCGCTGGCTGTGCCTGCAGCGGATACAGCTGCCAGGACCACTTCCACGAGAGTGACACCCTGCTGCATTCATGGGAGGTGCTGGCCGAGTTGCTTCTTCACCCCATCTGCCGCGACATCATCATCGACGTCGGCATGCCAGTGATGCACCGCAACGTCACTTACAACTGCCGCGTGGTGTTCCTCAACAGGTGCGTGGCCCGGCGCTGGGTCTGAACGGTACAACACGTCGCTGGGAGTCAGATCTGCCGGCACGCGGTGTATTTTGGCCTTCGCTGTACCCATCCTGTCATCCAGTAAAATGGCTTTTCAGGTTGACCTGGTGAGGTGTGTTGTTTTGGGTGAAACCTGAAAGTTTTTGTCCGATACTGAACTGCGCGGCTAGTTTGCTCTCTGATTTGAGTGCAGAATTTGGTACATTAATGTGGTACAAAATTTGGTACAAAACATTTGATAATCTTTATCAAGACTGGCCGCATCTTAATGTACTGAGTTTTTGAGGCATCATGTCAGCCGTCAGAGACCCCGCAGTTGGATTTTCGCCACTTATGATCGTTTGGTGAGACCGATGTGATTCCAGTGGACGGTTAACGTGACATCACAGCAGGCTTTTTTCCTGGCAGATCATTTTCTCACTTCCTAACGGTTCGCAGTTTAATTTAGCTGGCAGTGTATCGTCTTTTGTCGGATATCGTACTGACTGTTTTCACTGTCGTTACAGCGTGATTCTACTTATACGTCCCAAAAAGACACTTTGTGACACGGGTAACTACAGGGAGACAAGGTGGTTCACAGCTTGGACAAAGGTGAGGTGTGCCAACAAGAGACTGTTGTGAGTGGCCATGATTATGAAGTCGTCCTTAATATCCGCGGTTCGTGCAGCTGGTCAGATAATATCGGATCTATCGTCCTGCGATCCAGTAACCACGTTTTATTGGTCTTCAGATTCCAGCGCAATGAAAACTGGTCTCACGAATAGTGTTTGGAAGAGCTTGATTTGCGCCCATTGGTCTGGTTATCTTGCATGAGGAAAACAGCATGTCAGCAGGGAAGATGTATCCCATTTTTTAAATAGTTTAAGTGGATGGGAGATGGTCTGTATGATTTCCTTACTTTTTGTGAGAGTTGCCATATTTCATCGTAAAGAGCTGTTAAGAAGGATAGTGTGTTTGTGTGCGTATGCCTGCGCGTGTGTGTGCGCCTGTGTGTGTGTGTGTGTGTAGATAGGGCGACTTGATGATGTCATGGGCTAGTCGTTTCGGTTTTTCAGTTTTCATGCACATATGCTCCCAGTTTGGATACGCCCCCCCCCCCTCCAGCCATCAGGTACCTGTGACTGACACAGTTGTGTCATTGTGGTGCCCACTAGACGAGATATATTGTACAGGGTAGACCGCCGTAAAGCTGGGCCGTCCAGCACTGTCCACTGCCGGGTGTTTGCCACAGGACCGCGAGACGGAGTCGTTTTACCTGCCGCGTATGATCGCCGCCATCACGGACCAGCGGACAGTGCCGTTCGGGGACGCTCTGTTGGCCACGCGGGACACCTGTGTTGGATACGAGATCTGCGAGGAGCTCTGGAGTCCCGTCAGGTGGGTTCGAGGCGGGCCCTCGTCGCAGACGGTGCCGCTGCTGCCGCCTCCTGTTGGCTGGATCAGTCGGTAGAGGGGGGAGGCTCATCCTCAGTCTGCTTTACACGGTAGAGCCCGGGCCGGGTTTCATTGTTGTGATTTCAGGACGGGAGAGGCGCGCCAATGCTGCGGTCGGACGGAGACCCCTCCAGCGGCTGGTCAGAGAGCAGGCAGCGGACACTAGATAGGCCTCTCCCCAAGCGGGGTAACTGGCCTTATGCGTCAGACAGCTCACACGTGCCTCAGTCGCTGGTGGCAGAACCTCTTCGCCCGACAGTTCACACGTGCCTCAGCCGGTGGCAACCGAACACCTCTCCGCCCGGCAGCTCACACGTGCCTCAGTCACTGGTAGCTGAACCTCTCTTCGCCGGCGGTTCACACGTGCCTCAGCCGGTGGCAACCGACCACCGCTCCGCCCGGCAGTTGACACGTGCCTCAGCCTGTGGTAACCGAACACCTCTCCGTCCGGCAGTTCACACGTGCCTCAGCCTGTGGTAACCGAACACCTCTCCGTCCGGCAGCTCACACGTGCCTCAGTCGCTGGACGGCGCCGAGATTTTCGTGAACGGCAGCGGCTCCCACTTCGAGCTGCGCAAGGCTTACGTGGCGTTCGAGCTGGTGCGTTCGGCCGCGGCGAAGTGCGGTGGCTGCTACCTGTTCAGCAACCTGCGTGGCGGCGACGGCGACCGGCTCTACTTCAACGGCTGCGCCATCATCTGCGTCAACGGCCAGTTTGCGGCCGCCGGTCAGCAGTTCGCCCTGGAGGAGGTGGTGAGTGGCCACTGGTTTGGTGTGTTCTGGGGAGTGGTGACTGATTTAGTCTGTTCTGGAGGTCGTGGTGGGTGGAGACTGATAGTCTGTTCTGGAAGAGGTGCAGAGTGCAGACTAATGAGCAGTCTGTTCTGGAAGAGGTGCAGAGTGGAGGCTAATGTGGTCTGTTTTGTAGGAGGTCGTGAGTGATCTGGCCTGTCCCGGGCTGTATCGCTGGTGCGTCATGCCTGCTTCTGTGGGATTCTGGTGTTTGACGTCGCTTGTGAGCCTAGTGAATGTTGATATCAGCTCTAGTTTCAGTACTGTTATGGAAGTTATGCATTGCGGTACCTTTCGGTGTTCTGAGTTGTGATTAGTGTGTCTGTACGTGGCGCCACCGGACTGGCCGTGATAACCAGTTTTGACTGGCCAGCATGTCAAAACTGGTGTCAAAATGTCAAGCGTGACGCCGTCTGAATAGCCATGTGGCGTTGTGTTCTCACTGTGTGGCCGGTGTGTCTGGACCTGGTTTACCGTGGTGAGTTGTGCTCCGACTGTGTGACCGGTGTGTCTGTACCTGGCTGGCCGTGGTGAATGGTGTTTTGACTGTGTGGCCGGTGTGACTGTATCTGGTGTGCTGTGTTCTGTGGTGTTTCGACTGTCTGGCCGGAGTGTCTGTATCTGATGTGCCATTGTGAATTGTGTCCCGACTGTGTGGCCTGTTTGTTTTTACCTGGTGTGCTGTGATGAGTTGTGCTCCGACTGTCCGGCTGGTGTGTCTGTGCCTGGTGTGCCATGGTGAGTGGTGTTTTGGCAGGGTGGTCGGTGTGTCTGTGCCTGGTGTGCCGTGGTGAGTGGTGTTTGACTGTGTGGCCGGTGTGTCTGTGCCTGGTGTGCCGTGGTGAGTGGTGTTTTGGCAGGGTGGTCGGTGTGTCTGTGCCTGGTGTGCCGTGGTGAGTGGTGTTTGACTGTGTGGTCAGTGTGTCTGTACCTGATGTGCCCTGGTGAGTGGTGTTTGACTGGGTGGTCAGTGTGTCTGTGCCTGGTGTGCCGTGGTGAGTGGTGTTTGACTGTGTGGTCGGTGTGTCTGTACCTGGTGTGCCCTGGTGAGTGGTGTTTTGACTGGGTGGTCAGTGTGTCTGTGCCTGGTGTGCCCTGGTGAGTGGTGTTTGACTGTGTGGTCGGTGTGTCTGTACCTGGTGTGCCGTGGTGAGTGGTGTTTTGGCAGGGTGGTCGGTGTGTCTGTGCCTGGTGTGCCGTGGTGAGTGGTGTTTGACTGTGTGGCCGGTGTGTCTGTGCCTGGTGTGCCGTGGTGAGTGGTGTTTTGGCAGGGTGGTCGGTGTGTCTGTGCCTGGTGTGCCGTGGTGAGTGGTGTTTGACTGTGTGGCCGGTGTGTCTGTGCCTGGTGTGCCGTGGTGAGTGGTGTTTTGGCAGGGTGGTCGGTGTGTCTGTGCCGGGTGTGCCGTGGTGAGTGGTGTTTGACTGTGTGGTCAGTGTGTCTGTACCTGATGTGCCCTGGTGAGTGGTGTTTGACTGTGTGGCCGGTGTGTCTGTACCTGGTGTGCCGTGGTGAGTGGTGTTTGACTGTGTGGCCAGTGTGTCTGTACCTGGTGTGCCCTGGTGAGTGGTGTTTTGGCAGGGTGGTCGGTGTGTCTGTACCTGATGTGCCCTGGTGAGTGGTGTTTTGACTGTGTGGCCGGTGTGTCTGTACCTGGTGTGCCGTGGTGAGTGGTGTTTTGACTGGGTGGTCGGTGTGTCTGTACCTGGTGTGCCGTGGTGAGTGGTGTTTTGGCAGGGTGGTCGGTGTGTCTGTGCCTGGTGTGCCGTGGTGAGTGGTGTTTGACTGTGTGGTCGGTGTGTCTGTACCTGGTGTGCCGTGGTGAGTGGTGTTTGACTGTGTGGTCGGTGTGTCTGTACCTGGTGTGCCCTGGTGAGTGGTGTTTGACTGTGTGGTCGGTGTGTCTGTACCTGGTGTGCCCTGGTGAGTGGTGTTTGACTGTGTGGTCGGTGTGTCTGTACCTGGTGTGCCGTGGTGAGTGGTGTTTTGGCAGGGTGGTCGGTGTGTCTGTGCCTGGTGTGCCGTGGTGAGTGGTGTTTTGGCAGGATGGTCGGTGTGTCTGTGCCTGGTGTGCCGTGGTGAGTGGTGTTTTGGCAGGGTGGTCGGTGTGTCTGTGCCTGGTGTGCCGTGGTGAGTGGTGTTTGACTGTGTGGCCGGTGTGTCTGTGCCTGGTGTGCCGTGGTGAGTGGTGTTTGACTGTGTGGCCGGTGTGTCTGTGCCTGGTGTGCCATGGTGAGTGGTGTTTTGGCAGGGTGATCGGTGTGTCTGTGCCTGGTGTGCCGTGGTGAGTGGTGTTTGACTGTGTGGTCGGTGTGTCTGTACCTGGTGTGCCGTGGTGAGTGGTGTTTTGGCAGGGTGGTCGGTGTGTCTGTACCTGGTGTGCCCTGGTGAGTGGTGTTTTGACTGGGTGGTCAGTGTGTCTGTGCCTGGTGTGCCCTGGTGAGTGGTGTTTGACTGTGTGGTCGGTGTGTCTGTACCTGGTGTGCCGTGGTGAGTGGTGTTTTGGCAGGGTGGTCGGTGTGTCTGTGCCTGGTGTGCCGTGGTGAGTGGTGTTTTGGCAGGGTGGTCGGTGTGTCTGTGCCTGGTGTGCCGTGGTGAGTGGTGTTTTGGCAGGGTGGTCGGTGTGTCTGTGCCTGGTGTGCCGTGGTGAGTGGTGTTTGACTGTGTGGCCAGTGTGTCTGTGCCTGGTGTGCCGTGGTGAGTGGTGTTTTGGCAGGGTGGTCGGTGTGTCTGTGCCTGGTGTGCCATGGTGAGTGGTGTTTGACTGTGTGGCCAGTGTGTCTGTGCCTGGTGTGCCGTGGTGAGTGGTGTTTTGGCAGGGTGGTCGGTGTGTCTGTGCCTGGTGTGCCGTGGTGAGTGGTGTTTGACTGTGTGGTCAGTGTGTCTGTACCTGATGTGCCCTGGTGAGTGGTGTTTGACTGTGTGGCCGGTGTGTCTGTACCTGATGTGCCCTGGTGAGTGGTGTTTTGACTGTGTGGCCGGTGTGTCTGTACCTGGTGTGCCGTGGTGAGTGGTGTTTTGACTGGGTGGTCGGTGTGTCTGTACCTGGTGTGCCGTGGTGAGTGGTGTTTTGGCAGGGTGGTCAGTGTGTCTTTACCTGGTGTGCCGTGGTGAGTGGTGTTTTGGCAGGGTGGTCGGTGTGTCTGTACCTGATGTGCCGTGGTGAGTGGTGTTTGACTGTGTGGTCGGTGTGACTGTACCTGGTGTGCCGTGGTGAGTGGTGTTTTGGCAGGGTGGTCGGTGTGTCTGTACCTGATGTGCCCTGGTGAGTGGTGTTTGACTGTGTGGCCGGTGTGTCTGTACCTGATGTGCCCTGGTGAGTGGTGTTTTGACTGTGTGGCCGGTGTGTCTGTACCTGGTGTGCCGTGGTGAGTGGTGTTTTGACTGGGTGGTCGGTGTGTCTGTGCCTGGTGTGCCGTGGTGAGTGGTGTTTTGGCAGGGTGGTCAGTGTGTCTTTACCTGGTGTGCCGTGGTGAGTGGTGTTTGACTGTGTGGTCAGTGTGTCTGTACCTGATGTGCCCTGGTGAGTGGTGTTTGACTGTGTGGCCGGTGTGTCTGTACCTGATGTGCCCTGGTGAGTGGTGTTTTGACTGTGTGGCCGGTGTGTCTGTACCTGGTGTGCCGTGGTGAGTGGTGTTTTGACTGGGTGGTCGGTGTGTCTGTACCTGGTGTGCCGTGGTGAGTGGTGTTTTGGCAGGGTGGTCAGTGTGTCTTTACCTGGTGTGCCGTGGTGAGTGGTGTTTTGGCAGGGTGGTCGGTGTGTCTGTACCTGATGTGCCGTGGTGAGTGGTGTTTGACTGTGTGGTCGGTGTGACTGTACCTGGTGTGCCGTGGTGAGTGGTGTTTTGGCAGGGTGGTCGGTGTGTCTGTACCTGATGTGCCCTGGTGAGTGGTGTTTGACTGTGTGGCCGGTGTGTCTGTACCTGATGTGCCCTGGTGAGTGGTGTTTTGACTGTGTGGCCGGTGTGTCTGTACCTGGTGTGCCGTGGTGAGTGGTGTTTTGACTGGGTGGTCGGTGTGTCTGTGCCTGGTGTGCCGTGGTGAGTGGTGTTTTGGCAGGGTGGTCAGTGTGTCTTTACCTGGTGTGCCGTGGTGAGTGGTGTTTTGGCAGGGTGGTCGGTGTGTCTGTACCTGATGTGCCGTGGTGAGTGGTGTTTGACTGTGTGGTCGGTGTGACTGTACCTGGTGTGCCGTGGTGAGTGGTGTTTTGGCAGGGTGGTCGGTGTGTCTGTACCTGGTGTGCCCTGGTGAGTGGTGTTTGACTGTGTGGCCGGTGTGTCTGTACCTGGTGTGCCGTGGTGAGTGGTGTTTTGGCAGGGTGGTCGGTGTGTCTGTGCCTGGTGTGCCGTGGTGAGTGGTGTTTTGGCAGGGTGGTCGGTGTGTCTGTGCCTGGTGTGCCGTGGTGAGTGGTGTTTGACTGTGTGGTCGGTGTGTCTGTACCTGGTGTGCCGTGGTGAGTGGTGTTTGACTGTGTGGTCGGTGTGTCTGTACCTGGTGTGCCCTGGTGAGTGGTGTTTGGCTGTGTGGTCGGTGTGTCTGTACCTGGTGTGCCCTGGTGAGTGGTGTTTGACTGTGTGGTCGGTGTGTCTGTACCTGGTGTGCCGTGGTGAGTGGTGTTTTGGCAGGGTGGTCGGTGTGTCTGTGCCTGGTGTGCCGTGGTGAGTGGTGTTTTGGCAGGGTGGTCGGTGTGTCTGTGCCTGGTGTGCCGTGGTGAGTGGTGTTTTGGCAGGGTGGTCGGTGTGTCTGTGCCTGGTGTGCCGTGGTGAGTGGTGTTTGACTGTGTGGCCAGTGTGTCTGTACCTGATGTGCCGTGGTGAGTGGTGTTTTGGCAGGGTGGTCGGTGTGTCTGTGCCTGGTGTGCCGTGGTGAGTGGTGTTTTGGCAGGGTGGTCGGTGTGTCTGTGCCTGGTGTGCCGTGGTGAGTGGTGTTTTGGCAGGGTGGTCGGTGTGTCTGTACCTGGTGTGCCGTGGTGAGTGGTGTTTTGGCAGGGTGGCCAGTGTGTCTGTACCTGGTGTGCCGTGGTGAGTGGTGTTTGACTGTGTGGCCGGTGTGTCTGTACCTGGTGTGCCGTGGTGAGTGGTGTTTGACTGTGTGGTCGGTGTGTCTGTGCCTGGTGTGCCGTGGTGAGTGGTGTTTTGACTGTGTGGTCAGTGTGTCTGTACCTGATGTGCCCTGGTGAGTGGTGTTTGACTGTGTGGCCGGTGTGTCTGTACCTGGTGTGCCGTGGTGAGTGGTGTTTTGGCAGGGTGGCCGGTGTGTCTGTACCTGGTGTGCCCTGGTGAGTGGTGTTTGACTGTGTGGCCAGTGTGTCTGTACCTGGTTTGCCGTGGTGAGTTGTGTTCTCACCGTGTGGCCGGTGTGTCTGTATCTGGTGTGCCGTGTTGTGTGGTGTTTCGACTGTGTGGCCGGAGTGTCTGTATCTGATGTGCCGTTGTGAATTGTGTCCCGACTGTGTGGCCGGTGTGTCTGTACCTGATGTGCCCTGGTGAGTGGTGTTTGACTGTGTGGCCAGTGTGTCTGTACCTGGTGTGCCGTGGTGAGTGGTGTTTGACTATGTGGCCGGTGTGTCTGTATCTGGTGGTGAGTACTGACTTGTGCTCCGGCCGTCGATAGGAGGTGGTGACGGCCACCATTGACCTGGAGGAGATCCGGACGTACCGGAACCAGATACGGTGCCGTCAGCTGCAGGCGGCCGCGGCGCCCGGCTTCCCGCGCGTCCAGACAGAGTTCAGCCTGTCACGTGACGGCGACCTGGCGCTGCCCGCCTGGACTCCGATACAGGCCAGTGGACCATCCGGTCGGCAGCGCAGCCACCTGGCGGCGCACCGACGTCCGGAGAGAGAGAGAGAGAGAGAGAGAGAGAGAGAGAGAGAGAGAGAGAGAGAGAGAGAGAGAGCACATTACGTTCTTCGTGGAGCAAGCCTGTACTGCTTGTTGAATGTCATCTGCTTGTAGACTGGCCCGAAGTTTCTGTTACTTGTCGTTTCACCGAGGTTCTCACTCATAGGTGAACATGTGTGGGTAGAAGAGTGGTGAGGTGTGAAGAGCGATTCATTGACTGTGACATGTTTTATGATTTGTTCACTTATATCCTGTCCAGCTGCTATCAGTCTGGTGTGTTTGGCTGCACTGGCCGGGCAGTGGCGGTTTTCAGTACCGCCGTCTCCAGGGAGCGGCTCCCATGTCCTGCTGGTGATGATGTTCTGTTGCTGATATTTGCTGACGTTGGTCGTCTGTCAAACGTCACTGGTCTCTCATCACGCCCCTGGGGCCGCTCTGTCCCGCTGCTTATGGCTGCTGACGCCAGTCGTCTGTCTGTCGTGACCAGCCGGTGTACCACTCGCCGGAGGAGGAGATCGCGCTGGGGCCGGCCTGCTGGCTCTGGGACTACCTGCGCCGCAGCGGCCAGGGCGGCTACTTCCTGCCGCTGAGTGGCGGCGTCGACTCCTCCAGTACGGCCTGTCTGGTGGCCTCCATGTGCCGGCTGGTGGTCAGCGCCGTGAAGAAGGGTGAGCTGCGGCCGCCTGTCCGCCCGTCCCCCCGGCCGGTCCGGCTCGGCCTCGCATATCGCGGGCGGCGTATGCCGGTTCCGGGCGAATGAGGCATGGCTGTGGCGTTTATCGGAGTCTGTACGCACGCGACGGATGGTTGTGTTGTGGGCCGGTTACCCGCCGGGATCGGAGTGATTTGTCAGCTCTCCTTAGGCGGCCTGCACGGTACTGTAGTCGGTTGTGGTACTGACTGTTGGCGGGTCGACCGCTGACCTGCGGGTCAATTGACAGCAGAGGCAGTCGACCTGACGCTGGCAGTCAGCCGTGACAGGCCGGCTGGCTTGTCCGACAGACTCGCGCGTGCTGGAGACGGTGCGGCGCATCACCGGCGAGGACGACTACACGCCGACGGACCCGCGCGAGCTCTGCGGCCGGCTCTTCACCACCTGCTACATGGGCTCCAAGAACTCGTCGGCGGAGACGCGGGCCCGGGCGTCGCAGCTGGCGGACGAGATCGGCAGGTCGGTCGGGCCGGCCGGCCGGCCGGACTGTGACACACGCCCTCTGGACTGGTCAGCGGTGGTCCGACACACGGCCGCTGGACTGATCGTCAGTGCGAGAGAGTCCCGGTGGGCCAGTATTGAACGTGAGCGGCCCAATCGCGTCAGGTTAAAACGTCACGTTCGTTGTCTCGTTTTGGATCCATGTGTGCGGTATAATTAGGCGGTTGCATCATACGCAGCCGCCTAGTTCTGCCGAACACATGAACAGGCATTGAACGTGACGTTTTAATGTGACCAGACTCGGCCGCTCACATTCAAAACAGGCCCTATGGCCCCACCTGGCGCTGGGGCTCCCGTACACTGATGACCATCCAGCAGCCTGCAGTTTCTAGAATAGTAATTTTGAGAAAGACAAAAATGAAACAAGTTCGTTAGTCCGAAAATGACTAAAACAAGACATCACGCACGTACGGTAATCAAGGCCAGGCCACAGTTACTGCGACTTCCTTGTTTGACGTCCGGACCTCAACACTTCACATCGTAACCAACCCCAAACATATGTACATATATACATATTGGCATGAAATTGTATATATATATATATATGTATGTATGTATATATTGGCATGAAATTGCATTTGCTCACTGAAATAGATGTTTTGCATGTCAGATATTGACTTCATATAATTGTTTTATGAACAAAGGGTGGATGTTTCAATTTGGATAAAGTCTTGTCCTCTTGAGTTTGGGGTTGGTTACGATGTGAAGTGTTGGGGTCCGAACGTCAAACAAGGAAGTCGCACTAACTGTGGCCTGGCCTTTGATTGCCGCACGTGCGTGGCGTCTTGTTTTAGTCATTTTCGGACTTACGAACCTGTTTCATTTTGGTCTTTCTCCAGATTACTATTCTAGAAACTGATAATTCGAATGCGTGCAGTAGAGTCCCTGGTACTGGAAATGTGCAACATTTAGTTTCCGAGATGAACGAGGATGCATTGTATTAGATGTATTTCGTCACCCTCTCTCTACTGTTGTGATGTTCAGAAACCTTTCGTAACGCGTGTTCAGCAGAATGGGCCCGATGACGATGACGGTAGCGATCTAATGTTCTCCGCTTTGCCAGTATGTTATTATTATTTTGGATATTCCACGTGCGATGCGCTGAAATGTTTCCCTGGATGTCAAATGGAAAACGTATACACTGCCATTGCGGCTGAACGGACACTGTATCTGATCATCTTCATTGACGTGTGATGGTTGCCTTTTCAGTTATCACATGAGCATCGGTATAGACAAGGCCGTGTCGGCGGTATTGGACATTTTCAGCTTGGCCACCGGCCTGGTACCCAGGTTTCGTGCAAAAGGTGGTTCTCCGCGTGAGAATCTGGCCCTGCAGAATGTCCAGGTCAGTCAGGGCCCTGGTAGGCGCCAAACGCGTCTTCTCACAGGCAACAGGTGTGAAGGGCTTTCCTGTCCGGGTCCGTCTGCGACAGGCCCGTCTGAGGATGGTGCTGTTGTCTATACTGGCCTGGTGTTGGTGTGTCCGTCTGTGACAGGCCCGTCTGAGTATGGTGCTGTTGTCTATATTGGCCTGGTGTTGATGTGTCCGTCTGTGACAGGCCCGTCTGAGGATGGTGCTGTTGTCTATACTGGCCTGTTGTGTCTGTACTGACCTGGTGTGTCCGTCTGTGGTAGGCCCGTCTGAGGATGGTGCTGCTGTCTCTGCTAACCTGGTGTGTCCGTCTGCTGCAGGCCCGTCTGAGGATGGTGCTGCTGTCTGTACTGACCTGGTGTGTCCGTCTGCGGCAGGCCCGTCTGAGGATGGTGCTGGCGTACTTGTTCGCCCAGTTGACGCTGTGGGTTCGCTCGAAGCCGGGCGGTCTTCTGGTGCTCGGCTCGGCCAACGTGGACGAGTCGTTGCGGGGCTACATGACCAAGTACGACTGTAGCAGTGCGGACATCAACCCGATCGGCGGCATATCCAAAACCGATCTGAAGGTGACGGCGCTCTCCGGCCGCCGGCAGTTTGGCCGGCTTCGTGCAGCACGGCCTTCTGCTCGGGGGTGTCGTTAAAAGGCTTTCAATGCATTGGAACCTTTCCGTGTCACCTTTGTGTAATTTTTTGTCTTTCACCGCGTTTGAAAGTGTTGTCCCGGACTAGATAACAGGTCGACGTCGGACATTTTGTCTATCAGGTGTGGCTTTGGCCATGTGGTGGAGTGCACGCGAGCGAGGCTGATGAAGTGCATGGAAATGCTCTGCGTTTTTGATTGCCGTCACGTGTCGTTCTTTAGGGTGGTCGCCCACTTGAAATGGGGCTGACATTCTTTTGTATGATTAGTGAACGTTTGCTGCTGGGGGTCCGATGCTTTGTCTCGCTGATCTGCTGTGGCGGTGCCGGTCTTGCAGTGTGCTCTGATTATTGCTGTTTGCGCCGCTGTCAGTCTGACAGTTTGCTCTGGTGACAGCTGACTGACTGCGCCGGTGTCAGTCTGACAGTTTGCTCTGGTGGCTGCTGACTGCCTGCGCCGCTGTCAGTCTGACAGTTTGCTCTGGTGGCTGCTGACTGACTGCGCCGCTGTCAGTCTGACAGTTTGCTCTGGTGACAGCTGACTGACTGCGCCGGTGTCAGTCGGACAGTTTGTTCTGGTGGCTGCTGACTGCCTGCGCCGGTGTAAGTCAGTCAGTTGGTGTTGTAGTGGCTGCTGACCTGGTCCGGTCTGGTTTGTGGCCAGGCGTTCCTGCGGTACGCGCGGCGCAAGTTCGGCCTGGCCTCTCTGGATGGTATCCTGCAGGCGCCGCCGACCGCCGAGCTGGAGCCTCTGGAGGACGGGCGGCTGGCCCAGACCGACGAGCAGGACATGGGTGAGTGACTGTGGCCGCCCGGGCCTCTGTCCAGCTGTGACTGGCGTCCGCCGCAGCAGAGCACGACCGTCTGTCCTCAGAGCAGACCGTCCAATCTCAGACGACCGCCGGCAGCCGACAGACACTGTTGCTGACGCCCCCCTGTAAGGCGTGCTGCTGACGCTGTTCCGGGGCGTGTGGCCGGCTACTAACCACAGGCTGGAAGCTCCGGACAGCTTCGTCAGTCTCAGGCGCGCAGCACAGTCCCAGCTAGGGATCCTGAAGAATGCCCCGAATCAGTTGATCTTCGGCGGCTGCTCTGTGGGCGAGTTGGAGAATGCCGTGAGGACAGTGATGAAGGGCCGGCTGCGTACCTGCTGGACACGGTCGTCTGGGCTGCTGTGAGCCTTGTCCCTGACTGTCTGACCCGGAATACGCTGGTCCCCAGGCATGACGTACACCGAACTGTCCGTCTACGGCAAGCTGAGGAAGGAGCACTGCTGCGGGCCCTACTCCATGTTCTGCAAGCTAATCCAGACGTGGTCGGACAGCTGCACTCCGGAACAGGTGGGCGCCTTCTGTCACGAGCCCAGCAGAAACGCTTAAAGAGCCTGGACGCACCCTCCCACAGGGTAAGCACCTCTGATGGAATGATGAGGTCACGGGGTAGATACGGCAGTCCTTCACCGGCCCACGGCGTCTGAGCTGGTGTTGCTCTTGTTCAGGGCAACGCAGGCTACGAAGATGCGTCAAGAAGTGGCGCCGTGCCAGCCTGCACCGCCAGCAGCGGCCGCGGCTGGTCTTTGTCTGCTTGTGCTGTGCCGGCCGCGGCTGGTGTGTGCCTCTGCTCTGTCGACCACGGCTATTGTGTGCCCCTGCTATGTCGGCCGCGTTTGGTCCTCGTCTGCTGTGTCGGCCGCGGCTGGTATGTATCTCGGCTGTGTTGGCCGCGGTTGGTCCTCGTCTCTGCTGTGTCGGCCGCGGCTCGTCTGTACCTCTGCTGTGTTGGCCGCGGTTGGTCCTGGTCTCTGCTGTGTCGACCGCGGCTGGTCTGTACCTCTACTGTGTTGGCCGCGGTTGGTCCTCGTGTCTGTTGTGTCGGCCACGGTTGGTCTCTGGCTGTGCTGTGTCGGCCGCGGCTGGTCTGTACCTCTGCTGTGCTGGCCGCGGTTGGTCCTCGTCTCTGCTGTGTCGGCCACGGTTGGTCTCTGCCTGTGCTGTGTCGGCCGCGGCTGGTCTGTACCTCTGCTGTGTTGACCGCGGTTGGTCCTCGTCTCTGCTGTGTCGGCCACGGTTGGTCTCTGCCTGTGCTGTGTCGGCCGCGGCTGGTCTGTACCTCTGCTGTGTTGACCGCGGTTGGTCCTCGTCTCTGCTGTGTCGGCCACGGTTGGTCTCTGGCTGTGCTGTGTCGGCCGCGGCTGGTCTGTACCTCTGCTGTGTTGGCCGCGGTTGGTCCTCGTCTCTGCTGTGTCGGCCACGGTTGGTCTCTGGCTGTGCTGTGTCGGCCGCGGCTGGTCTGTACCTCTGCTGTGTTGGTCGCGGCTGGTCCTGGTCTCTGCTGTGTCGACCGCGGCTGGTCTGTACCTCTGCTGTGTTGGCCGCGGTTGGTCCTCGTCTCTGCTGTGTCGGCCGCGGCTGGTCTCTGCCGCTGCTGTGTCGGCCGCGGCTGGTCTCTGCCGCTGCTGTGTCGGCCGCGGCTGGCCTCTGCCGCTGCTGTGTCGGCCGCGGCTGTTGCCGCTGCTGTGTCGGCCGCGGCTGGTCTCTGCCGCTGCTGTGTCGGCCGCGGCTGGCCTCTGCCGCTGCTGTGTCGGCCGCGGCTGGCCTCTGCCGCTGCTGTGTCGGCCGCGGCTGGTCTCTGCCGCTGCTGTGTCGGCCGCGGCTGGTCTCTGCCGCTGCTGTGTCGGCCGCGGCTGGTCTCTGCCGCTGCTGTGTCGGCCGCGGCTGGCCTCTGCCGCTGCTGTGTCGGCCGCGGCTGGCCTCTGCCGCTGCTGTGTCGGCCGCGGCTGGTCTCTGCCGCTGCTGTGTCGGCCGCGGCTGGCCTCTACAGATGCCGGAGCCGGGTCAGTCGGGCCGCGACGTAGGCAGCCGACCGATGCACGGGGGCAGCGGCCGGCGGCCGCAGGGTCCCACTGGCGCCGGCTGGCCGCTGACCTCGTCCTGTCATCTGGTGCACGGCGTAGTACGGCGCCATCACTCACGGATGGCCGCAGGGACGCAGGAATCTACCCCCTCCCCCGCCCGAATGGAAAAGTACAGATGGAAGAAGTTGAGGGAGTTCTTTCCATGGAATGTTTTGGACCCAGTGCTAGATGTTTCCAGGACTTCGAGGCGCCCACACCTGTCCTCAGCGCCACCTGGTGTGTATGACTACGGGTGCCCATGCGCTGCTGGGGCAGTCCTTTGTCACGCCATAGAATTTAATGCACGTCTGTTGAAAGCGTGTGCTCCTCGTCAGCTTCCTTTTACGTTCCAAGAGAAAAGGTCGCCCAGCCAAGGCATGTTATTCTTTATTGTTTTGTGTCTTTGTGGAGGTTGCACCTAAAATTCACTGTTCCTCATATGTAAACCTCATCCAGAGATCATTGACGATGATTTAGCGGATCTTCGGCGTCGCATTCGTTAGCGTAATGTGTCGACGAGGTAGAACGGGTGGCCTCCTGTAGTCGGAAGTACCGGACACTGGTCTTCGTCTGCTTATGTCCGACTGCCTCGACCTTGGACAGTCTGTCTGTGGTACACTGAGTCACACAGCGTCAGATGCCGGCCAGCGGGTGGACAGGAGAACCGAGTGGCCATCGATGGTGGCTGGTTTCCAATGTCCGATGCCCCTTCACCCCTGTGCTCTGTACGTCGGCGGCCTCGCGGGATCAGTGCATGTCGGCCATTTTGTTTTTCCTGCCACCCGCCCTCATATCAGTCCGCGTCGTGCATGATCTGTAGCAGAGCCATGGACCTGGACGCCTCTCGTGTAGCGCTGATGGCCCCTGCTGCAGACTGTGCCGGCTGTGAGAGATAGCCTGGGCCATTCGGCCCGACTGAGAGCAGTCTGGACAGACTCACATTTCTTAGGACATCTGGACATCACCACATGGATGTCTGGACCATGCTGTCCGGCTGACTGTCCGGACAGGGTCTCATCTCTAAGAGCGTCTGGATATCACCAAGTGGCCGTCTGGACCATGCTGTCCGACTGAGGATTGTCCGGACAAGCTGTCATCTTTGAGAGCGTTGGATATCACCAAATCAGACTTGTGCTCGATTCCAGGGGAATCAGAGCCGATTCCGGATTCGCTTCCATTTGGACCGGAATTGGATCGGGAATCGATTTAGTTGGAAATTGTGTTGAGTGGGATTCAGGAATTGATTCAGCTAATCTGTGGAAACAGTGGAATTGGAAGTGAATCCAGAGGCAAAATGTCTGATTCCGCTCCTCGTCACAATTGAACCTACCACTACTTTGGTATTAAAGGAATATGTGTACAGCCACTTAGTCATGAACGTGTGTACACTAAACACTTCACTTTGAAAACAGTTTTAAGCAGTTTCATGCCTTATGGTCTGTTGATCGTTGTGTGGGCCAGACGTTGCCTATTAGGTAGGTAAGTATGCAATTGGGGATGAGGTTGTGTTGCAAGATTTAGAACAGCCAGCATCAGGCCAAAGGGCTCCAACTGAAGGCAAGAAAAACATGGAAGAAAAGAGTGCGCAAATATCACGTTTTCACCAGTGTCTTGTTTGTTGGCTAAGTATTGTTACCGTATAATTGCCTCCTCCACCGCCTTATAGGCATTTTACTGGTGACGAATGTTGATTATCATTGACTTGAAGCATGTTGCAGAAGCGTCAGAACTGTAAATCGTAAATAGTGCGGAAACGCCGTAATGATATTAATGCAGTTCACGAGGCATGCTTACTTACCACGTGCGATTTCGTTAAGAGGTAGATATTATAAAAAGACTAGATTCATTTTTGTTTATGGAAGCAAATTGTATTCAAAATTACATATTGCGTCCAATCCTCATCCTTTCTACTCTTCCTTTCCATAGGCAAAGACCACGCGTAGCTTTCTGTGGCTGTTACTTTTTTCACCGAGGCGAACAATATGCGCCGTAATAAAAAAAATATTCCTTTACTTCAGCAGGTGCCTACAACGCTTTCTGATAATAATACGACACCATTCGTAAAATGACGATAGTTTTTTTTCTTTTTTTTTTGCTTCAACCGAATTCTTTTTCACGGCGTGATTTCGAATATAAGGCTTTCTTGAGTAAAGTTTATTGTAAAGCCCTCGCCGCAGTATTGCGAGTCCTGTTCAAACGATAACAATAATTCTGCACCTGCCTTGAATCCACTGACGTCAAGACTGTTTTCAGTTGTTCCTTTTCTCGATACTCGCTCGATCTCGCAGAAAATACGTATTTGAAAGCATCAAAATCTGTTTTCAGGATGGATTGTTATTCACTGTAAAACGCAGTTAAGTAGAACAGTATAGACCGTTGTATGAAAATGTGGCTATAGTCTAAATGCCACATTCAAGGAGGATAACTTGATAAACCACGAAGCGTGCCATGAAACATTGCAACTCGGAAAACCATGTTGTTCCGCCTCTATTTTCGTCAGCATTTCAGTAGTGGTGATGTGTGGCAAAATTCGTGGTCATCGGTGCCTAATGTTAGCTGATGCATAAATATAATGAAGTCGTTACATTAGAATCGGATTCAGATTCGGAATCAGACATTGTCAACCACATTGGAGTTGGATTCGGAAGCGATTCGGCTTGTAATTTGTCGCTTGGAATTAGATTCGGGTTGGGAACCATCTGCTTGGACATGAAATTGCAATTGATTCCGGTCAAGCGGAATCAAGCACAAATCTGCGCCGAGTTGCTGTCTGGACCATGTTGTCCGACTGAGGCAAGCATGTGCTTAATTCTGAATCGATTAAGTAACTGAGCTTTTTTTCTGGAGTCAATCAGAATTGGTTCATGTAAGAGCTAAAGCAAAACAGTTAGAATTGAATCGCTTACTGGTCCAAAGAATCACTTGTGAATCGATTCACCAGTGTACAAAGCACGCTGGGAAATTTAGGTATGCATGCACGTGCGTTACTCAGATAACCATGAAAAAACTGGAATTTTTATTCTGCAAGCCTTCAAATGTCTTGCATTATGTTCATATTTCACTACTTATTCGACTGTTAACTGAATGTTTGACATAATATCCACGTTGATTTGGAGTGAATCGGAATTGAATCGATTATTTGAATCGTAATGACCCGATCCAGTTTTCAGCAGGCATCTCGTGAATTCGAATCAGAACTGATTCCCACATCTGGAAATCTGACAGTGAATCTGTTTTCTTCAGCTGAACCAAACACTAGCCTGGACTGAAGACTATCGGGACAGGTTCAGTTTGGAGTGTCCGGATATCCTGGAGGACTCAGGGTTCTGGACCATTCTTGTATATATGTGCAACAGCTGCATTTTTCGTATATAATCTTCTCCCTTTGTTAGTTTTTTTTGTGGGCTCTTCTCAAAATGTATTCATGAAAAACCCTCAGTAGGTTTTGGAAATGAGGTGAACAGGCTTGGTTTTCCGATTCGGTCATTAACGTGTGGTGTGATAAGTCAGACTTTCTTAATTTTCTGATGTGCTTTCGCACGTGCTGCCTGCATGACCCGTTGAAAAGATCCGTTGAAAGCTTCGCTCCGAGCAGGTGATTGACTGTGTGCCCAGGCTCAGGCTGTTCAGCGCGGGTCACGTGCGTAGGTAGGGGAAATGTAACAGATTCAGAACTTGCTTGACAAGATGGTAGCCAGTTTTCCTATACATTTTCGGAGACCATTACGTAATGCTCAAATGCAGGATTAGAAGTGTTGTCTTTGCAGCACTGAAAACATAGGAGACCCACCCCCACATTTTTCACCATCGATGTTTTTGCAACTTACGTGTCATGGGTGTGCTCTTGATTATCTGTCTTAAGTGCTCTTTGTGGTGCGTCCGGAACGTATAAGTCCGTTTCACGGTGTGTGCCGAAAATTTCAGCAGGTGTTTGTAATCGGTTACCGCGACGACAATACTGGCCACGTATTTTCAGACAACTGATGGTCTTGTGTGGTGATGCAACTGTCTGTGGAGGGGAGTATCGCATTGCCAGCATGCTGGGTATGGGAACACGGTTCATGACATAGCAGCAGTGAAGGAACCTCTGGAGATCGGGGGAAGGGCGAACGTGATTTTTAGCTCGATTCTTTTTATTCCCCGCCATAATTTTAAATGTTGCCCGAAGTCGGGGGGGGGCGCCCCCCCCCGCCGCCCCATTCCTACGCCTTTGTGATATAGTGTCTTGGGTTGGAGAGTTATAGAATGCTTATAATAAACACCATTGAGAGGGAGCACTGACGATGTAAAAAACCAGACGTCCACCTAAAAAAAAAATGACCACTGTAAACAGTAATGCAAATAACTGGTCGATAATTTACCCCCAGAGGCGACAGGTTTGGATTCTGTGTCCAGTTTTTACATGTCCTTGACCAGGACTGGAGATAAGCTACTGGTTGCCACGAGCGACTCAGTTGTCGTGAGCAACTGGCAGGCTCCTGCGGCCTGCTGTATTTGCCCTTTGGTCAGGAAAGTCAGAGCGGGCCGACCTGGGCGGAGCCGAGCCCCCGGCGGGACGCACCGGCCAGAGAACAATGCAGTCTGATTTACAGTTAGAATAGCCTGTGTGCGTGATGAGAAACGGGTGCGCTTAAGTGACCGAGATGTTGATGGCCCTAAAACCATTATAGCATCAATAGGTGTCTTACAGGGCATGCTTTGCGGATGTCGTTTTGCTTTTGAGGATGTGCTGGTTCCATTAATGGGTCGCGATTGATCCTGCGTCGAAACCTGTAAGCTCTGCCGGACGTGGAGTGGCTGCGGACGTTTCGCTGCCAAATGCCGCGCTGATTGGACAGCTGTCGGACGTTACGATGTGGTCTGGTGGGTGTGGGCCGCTACATGGACGTGTCAGACCGGGTCCTGTTGGCTGGAGTCTGATGGGTGTGGGCCGGCAGATGGACGTGTAAGACCTAGGATTGGGATGATCGATAAATTTAATCGATAATTTAAAATATAAAAAATTAGATATTAAATTAGAAATTAGATAAAAAAATCTAATTTCTTTTATCGGTTATCGGTAAAAAATGATCAGTTATCCATACAAATCATGTTTTTACCTTTTGGCTCCGTTTATGGAGTCATCGATTGATCATGATTTTCGAGGAAGATTACAAAGAAAGCTAACAATATCAGGTCCTTATTACTACCCAGAAACGCATCCAGCGGAGTAGGGGTGGGGCTCCGGTAAGAGTTGGCAGTAGGACGTGAAATCCGGACTTGCGTACCATTGCTTTATTTTGCGGGAAAGCTAAGCAACTTTTGCTGGAAAAGTAGTGAAACATTGGTACCTGACTACGAGCCTAAGAAAGTTTCTCAAGAACTAAATTTTGTGGCCCGGGAGTTGGCACTGTCGAAAGATGAACTTTTGGCATCTGGTCCAAAAAGAAGCCTACTGAAAAAGGATGCTGGCATTTGAGGAAAAGGAGTCAGACTTTTTTCCGGTCCCGGAAAGTGGGTGGGAACCGGCCTTTACTTTTCATTTCTTCCCGTGAATGGACCGCTCTGTTTTGCAGCAACAGGGATGCATTATTCCACCGCTTGTCACAAGAGCATGATCCTTCTCAATGGCGATTGTTCATCGACTAATCTCAGAGAAGTCTGAAAGCGGTACTGTTCCACAATGGGAACAAGTAGCCCTCCGTTCATGTAGGATACTAAGTGCGCATGGAAGAGTGTTATGGGGGCATACAGGCGCCGTAAAAGACGAAAATAAAAATACGACTGAAAATGTGTGGAGATTTCAGTGATCGACATGCTGATGGGAATGTAGTCAGAATTCACGAAACATTGCTGTTTTTTGTGCCTCTGTGGTAGTCGAGCAACTTCCAGACATTCAGTTGAGTCGGAATGGGCTCAACGAAGATCATATGAGTCGGGGATTTTGAGTGCTCCGAATAGGCCTCTGGTTGATCTACGAAATGCTGTTTTTTCCCCGCACCACATAAAGCTTGGGAGAAATTTCCCAAGATTATTGGGGAAAGAAGGCGTTTTCGTCGGTCCACAAAAGGAACTACTGAAAGACCACAATTTCAGCAGACATCTTGATGACTTGGAGCGGGAGGCCTGCTACTCGTTGGGTTGAATATGTGAAGATTTATTGGTAAACAAAAGATCTCCGGATTCTCAAGGCATTGTCAGAAACCTCGGAAATCGTTTGCTGCGATGAAACGTAAGATGTCGCTCAGGTTGCATTGCCTCCATTCACATCTGTATGTTTTTTTGCGGATAAACCTGGAGTAGTGTCGGACGAACAAGGAGCGTGCGTCCATCGGGACATCAGCCTGATGGAGCGTCGATACCAGAGTTTCTCGAATGAAGAAATGTTTGTAGGTTATCGCTGGATGTTATATAGGGGCGAACCTGAGCCAGAGCGCCATGGAAGGTCCAAAGCTCAGCGCTGATGAAGGGCGTCATATAATGTTAGAATCTCAACGTTTTTGGCTTGTACTTCTGGAAAGCATTTTCTTTATACACCCTGTAGCTGCGAATCCTGGATTTCTACAATAAAAAGTTGAATTGGTACAAATCTTACTATTTTACTTTCACCCAAGCATCAGGATAGCTGCAGTTGAACTGAGAAAGTATGTATATGTGGAAAGAAAATGAGACGTGTTGTCCTAATGGACTAAAAACTTGTAGCCTCATTGGAAATAGGTCTAGAAAGGTTACACTGTATTGATGAGACGAAAGTTGGACTTGGTTGACCAGTGTTATTTGAACTACCGTGCGTGCAACGGATGGGCATTGTTATGACAATTTTAGTGCGATATGACGGCGATTTCTGAGGCACGTGTCGCTGGGCTGCGCAGAGTGCCTCGTTATTGGGGTAATAAGGGATAAAATCATGGCCTGTGCCAGAAATAAAGGGGGCAAGGGCTCGAAGGTGTGGGAATATTTTGCCTGGAGGTGAGGCTTCTCTCAAAACGTGCAAGACAATTATCAAATGCAAAAACACTACCTCAAGACTCCGTTATCATCTGCGGACCGAAGATGAAGTTCAGATCGGTGATCCAGACACAGACGGACCAGGCTAAAAAAACGAGGGCAAGAAGCAGCCAGCCAAAGATATAAGCATTCTTAAATAAAGGAAACGCTGGAGGAAATGCTCGTGGCCTTAGAGTCATGATCTTAGAACAAAACTCGTGACTGAGACGGCAACTATGGCCCAGCTTGTGTGGAAATATGCCCCTGAAGTGAAGCAAGATCTTGATAACATCTTGAAAGAGATTTGAAAGAGAAGCTGAGGGACGGGAAGCGACCTACCTTGGTCATTCATGAGTACACTAGTCAGAGGAATAGACGATGCCTTCTTGTTCACGAACATAGCCTTCCCGCTTCCCCACCCATCAAGACATGATGTAAAATTCAAAATCAACCTCATTTTATCGATAGATTTATCGATTACCGATAAATAGGGTAATTTTTTTGTTTGCCGATAAAAATCGGGAACCTTTACCGATCTTCAGCCGTAGTCAGAGGCGTCCGTCTGTCGTTCGCGGTATGTCCTGTGGTGACGCTGCGGCCGAAATGGTCTCAGCAGGCGGGCGGACCACGCTCGCCCGGTGAACGCCCCTTCGCCGCTGAAGCGCGCGCAGGTACTGGACTGGAACAGTCGTGTTCTCCGGGGGAAACGCGTCGTGCGTAGTCATGTGCGGAATGTTTTTATTTGCGATGGTGGCTGTGAGTGTACGGTCTACTGGTGGCAAGTATAAAAATCAACTTGTTTGCGAAACTGATGTCTTAATTTGACGAGATAACTTCTGCAGTTATGCGCTGTCTGTCGTCTCATTTTGATAGGTTAGTTCCTGTTAGCTTCCACTATGGATGTATTCTTAGGATGTACAGCAGATTTGTATTGTGGGTCTTCGGCATTCAGGATATCCATGTACGGGGAGAAGTTGGCTGATCGAAGTGCCCAGCGGAACGAAAGTTCTGCCAGGTCGGTGCAGATGTCGTGGCTGGGGCTACAGACCAAAGGACCACACTGCAATGCAGACAGTGTGACGATGCAGTGTGCATTTTTGATACCGTGCTCCCCGCTCAAGACCGTTGTCGGAGTCTTCTGCTCCGCGCTTATGACTGGTGTCGGAGAAGTCTTCTGCACCGCGCTCCTGACTGGTGTCGGAGGAGTCCCCTGCGCCCTGCTGACGGTCGGAGGGGCCGTCGGCTGGCCGCCGCCGGCCATTGCTGGCTGCGTGAATCTGGCGGCCCGGATTGCCATTGGTCGGCCGGCGCGACGCGGGCCTGCTGTTTACCATCTCCTGCATACATAACTTACAACCTCCGATATCACGCCGCTCTGCCGGGCCGTCTGTTTGCAGCAGCCCGGTCACCCGCCGCGGGGCACTGAGGTCAGGCCGGGTCAGGGAGGTTGACGGTCCGGCCAGACGGCCGTGTCGGTTACAGCGGGTGGGGCGCCTTCACCGTTTCGTTATCGTAGGATGACGCGACGCCTCCCGGGCACCAGAGATAGGTTACTGAGGCCCGGCGGTCGGGCTGGGCTCGCCGCTCGGTGCTCTCGGGCGACTGGTGACCAGCCGTGGAGCCGGCTCATACTGTCGGTGTCCTCGTCACTCCGTAAATGTCTCCATCCAGCTAGACCTGATCCATTGTTTTGGCGAAGTTATTCTTGCGTCTGTTGTTTGTTGTTTTTTGTTTAGGTTTGTTTATTGTTCGTGCGTCTTAGTTTGAAGAAGCCGAGTTTAGCTCGGATCCGAAAGCGATGACCGCTAGGTGTCCGTTGACGCGTGCCGGTTTGGCGGCAGGTGACCGTTGTTGTGCTAATCCCGGTACAATGACTGTTGACCGCGTTTGTGCTCATCCGGGAACAGTGACCGGTGACCGCTGTTTTGCCGATGCCGGGACAGTGACTGGTGACCGTTGTTGTGTGTGTCAGGGGATAATGACTGGTGGTCGTTGCTGTGTTGATCCCGGGACATTAACCGGCGACCGCTGTTGTGTTGATCCCGGGACAATTGGTGAGCGCTGTTGTGTTGATCCCGGAACAAGGATTGGTGAGCGCTGTTGTCCCGGTCACGGAATAATGACTGGTGGCTGCCTCTGTGCTGATCCCGGGACAATGACAGGTGACCGCTGTTGTGCTGGCGTTCCGGGACAGTGATTGGTGACCGCTGTTGTGCTGGTCCCGGGACAATGACAGGTGACCGCTGTTGTCCTGGCGTTCCGGGACAATGATTGGTGACCGCTGTTGTGCTGGTCCCGGGACAATGACAGGTGACCGCTGTTGTCCTGGCGTTCCGGGACAATGATTGGTGACCGCTGTTGTGCTGGTCCCGGGACAATGACAGGTGACCGCTGGGCGTCCGTTGACGTGTGTCGGTGTCGGCGGCAGGTGGCGGAGAAGGTGAAGCACTTTTACCGGAGTTACGCAGTGAACCGTCACAAGATGACGGTGCTGACGCCGGCCGTGCACGCCGAGACGTACGGCCCGGACGACAACCGTCACGACCACCGGCCGTTCCTCTACAACGCCGCCTGGACCTGGCAGTTCCGCGCCATCGAAGTGGCCGTGAGTTCCGTTCCCGGCCCGCGCCGAACACCGGCCGCTCCACTCACCTGGGGGAGGCGAGGGGCTGGCTGGCTGGCCGCTTCCCCCTGTTGTTCGGTTGTTGAAATATGAAATGAAATAAATAAGAAATGAAAATGGGGGAACCTTTGCATCGATAACGCGACTCACCACCGTATTTCTACTTTTACTAGCTTTTTACTTCTTTTACTTTACTTTACTTTTTACTTTACTAGCTTTCTACTTCTACTAGCTTTATTATATAACAAAGCCATTGATTTCCGGTATCCGAGAGGATCACTGCAGCATGTGGGCAGTGAAGTGTTGCTCACAGTTGACGTGAACCTGTTCACATTAGTTGTTTTCCTTAACATATTCAGAACGTGCTTTACCGGGACAACTAGACCGTGTCCAGGTCGTTAGTGTTAGGGGTCAGCCGAAGTTGTGTGCGTAGGAAAAGCTTAGCGTATTGAAAAAAAAACAGCTTTATGGCCACCGAACACCTGAGCGTGTTTCGACGACCTGTCGTATGTTTAGGTACAGATGTTTGTCATTTTGTGGCGACCGTGTTTGCGGCGTGCGGGACGGAGTGCTTGTTCCTGAGAAAACCTCTCTGTTCAGCTGAAGCAGCTACAGGCTCAGGAAGGCCGAGGCAAGGAGCGCAGCGACCGCAGCCAGCTGACGGAGCGGCAGCGGACCGAGCTCAACGACTTCTCACGCGCAGCCGGCGCCGGCTACAGCAAGTTGGCCACCCAGCCGAAGTCAGGTGGGCGCTGCTGCCGACTGGCCGCCGGAGTCCGGCACCCTCCGGCCTTCTGGTGACGCTGTCGGCCGGACGGCGCTCAGCACAGACGCTCTGACCATCCCCGGACGACAGTCCTCTGACGGCCGTGTCCTCAGACGGCCGTGTCCTCTGACGGCGGTCCTCTGTTGGCTCTGCTCTCTGACGGCCGTGTCCTCAGACGGCCGTGCCCTCTGACGGCGGTCCTCTGTTGGCTCTGCTCTCTGACGGTTGTGTCTTCGGACGGCTGTCCTCTGACGGCCGTGTCCTCTGGTGGTTGTTCTCTGACTGCTGCAGTTGGGTATTGGGTTATTTAACGACGCTGTCGACTGCCAGTCATTTCGCGTCGCAGTCTCTCACGCCGGTTGTCGCGGTCGACGGCGAAATGTCGCTATTACCCGGACTCGAACCAAGGACCTTTGAGCCACAGAGCTAGCATGGTAACCACAACACCACGTCGCCCCTGCTCTGGCGGCTGTGTCCGCTGGCGGCTTTGTCTCCTGATTATTTTCTTTTCTGACGACTTTGTGTAGTGTACCGGAGCAGGCTGAGAAGACTAACCAGCGTAATTCCCGCTCAGTGTTACGGTCGTAGTTGTTCACGTCCGAATTTTGTTAACCTTGATCCGCAGAATGCAGTACTGTCAGTGATTTTCACGGCATTGACTGGACTGCCTCAGGCGGCGGCGGTGGCGGCGGCGGCGGTGGCAGAGGGGGCGGTGTCAGCGTGACTCCCAACATCGCTTTGAGCGACGCCGCCAAACGCTGCGTGTCGCCGAGCGGCCAGCAGCAGCTGGTCAAGTCCATCCGCGGCACGTTCCACATGGTGTAGGCCTGCGGCAGCGGGCAGGTCTGCCCGCTGCCGCGGCCCGGTCGGCCGCGCAGGAACGCGGCGCCGTCGGCGGCCGCGGCGCCTCATCAGTCCGGGCCGGGCGTCGCCGCTCGGCCGGCGCACGGCTCGCCAGCCATATCATGATATTGATGTCGACGTCGCAGTCGGCAGTCGTCGCCGTGCGTCAGTAACAGTGCTGTAGGGCATTGCGGTTGTAGAGTAGACGGGCGAACCAGGCGGCCGTGGCTTGGCCGACGTCAGTGAGCTGTCCCTGTAGTGGTGGGCTAATCAGAGCCGAAGAGCACGGCCAGCGCAAGCCGAGCCCGTGTCGCCATCGAGCGCGCTTCCTGTGCCAGTACGGCCGTGTAGTACAGGCGCTCTCCCAGTCACTACCGTGATGGGTGGGAGGCTGGAATCTTGTTAGGAAATCGAGAGAACTAGCCAGTTAACAGATCATTTCCGGACCTGGCCGTCCGGCTGGCGCGGAGCAGCGCGTTCGTGAGGCCCGCGGCCGTGCCGCCGGGCCCCGCTGTCTGGGCTCGGCCAGCATGTGGCCGTCGGAGGGTGAGCGGTCGTGTTGTCGCCTGTCTCCGGGCAGGGCCGATCCCCAGCCGGACACGGACGCCCCCGCCCCGACGCGGGGGGCCGGCTGGCCGTGATATCACGCTGTTTCCAGGACGGCCGGTCGCCTGTTTCGCCGTCTCGCCTCCGTAGCCCGTCCGCCGAGTGCCATGGTAACCGGCACGGGGCCGGTCTCGGACCTGGGCCGGCGGCCGCCGCTCGTCGTCAGGGGCGCTCCTGCTGACATGTGCGTTGGCCGGCCTTCCCACGGGAGCCCCTTCCTGGGCTGCCTGCCCCGAACAATACGTACTTCGCTTTACAATGTATGTCATACCGCTGCCGCGGGGTTGTGAGCTCATCACGTACGCCTTTAGACATTGACCGGTCGATTTTGATCAGTTTTGTTCAAGCATGCCCGCCCTTGTGATGTCGAGCGCTTCTTGGCCGTTGAGATTCCGTGGTGTAACCTGATGCTGTACGCACATATCACAATGCAGCGTATATTCCCTGCCTCATCACGGTTACTCGGATAGTATGCTTTGCTACCGCTTTTCACGAACAAACTGAACAATAAAGCGAGAAAGACGTGTGCCTAATTCGACAAACACCACTGCGTTTGCCGGCGCCAGCTCCGCTGGCGGGAAATATGCGAATTTTCGGCTGCGACAGCGTCTGTTGCTCGCCCGCCTGAGCGTGGCTGACTGTTTCGGCACTGGTCACGATATGCCGTCATACGGGACCGCCGCTGGACAGACGGCGCCGGTCCGACCCGGCCGGGCTGAGTCGCGCCGTCGGTCAGAGGACAGCTGGAGGTCAGACTGTCTGGATCCCGGGCCGGCCGGAGGCCACCGCAGGGTCTCGGTGGTCACGCCGGCTGAGACTCGGGGTCGATTGGCGGACTGTCGGCAGCGGCCGGCTCCGGCTGCGGCGCCTCCTGACCGGCCAGTCGGATGATCTCCGAGGCGAGCCGGGCTCGGGGGCCCGGCCCGCCGGCGGCAGCGCCGGCCGGGCCGCGGGCTCCGGAACGGTCGCCGGAGACGGGCCGGCAGCGGCGGCGCCACCAGCGGACTGAGCGGCGGCGCCGGACCGTACCGCTGCAGCGCCTGCAGCCGCCGCTGCGCCGCAGACGCCGGCGGTCCGCCACTGTCGGCCGCTGAAAATTCCGAGCCAAGTTAAAGCTGACCAGCGAAGCCGTCATGTCAGTCCAGCATACCTCGAGTCGAGTCAAAGCCCGGGGGCAACATATGGCAGGGCATCTCCGGCAGGCAGGAACAGAAACATTGCCGGACATTTCTGTTTCGGGAGCAAGTCAGTTACAGACAACGTCTGTGGCGGCCAGTGAGGGCAGCAGCTGACCGGAGACGCTGCCACGCTCATCGTTCATGCTCATAGCAGGATGTGTGCCGATTAACCGGGTCACCACGAATCGTCAGAGCCTCCGGTTGTGCGGATAAATCGAACTATCAACACTTGCCAAAACGCCGATAAAGAGCATATACTGTCCCCGTCCTTGGAAGAGATTTCGACGAAAATGATCTCGAAGCGTGCGTATGCAGTAAATCAGATATATCATAATGGGACGGCCAAATCCGTTGTCTATCGTCTCGGAAACGGCTATGAAGAGCTCTATTGCGTGCAAAAACCAAGGTCCTAAGCTAAATACCTTTGAGATCAAATTCGTCAATGAGTCACAAATCAGTCAAGCTGACACGAATATGTACCATAAAAATTGAAAGCTTGGGCATAATTAACGGCACATCGAACCAAAGACGAAACGAAACACATCTCAGGAATCTTGACAATGACGAATGGTGAAGACAAAGTCATCTACCTAACCTTTCACGCTTTTTTGTCCTCATCATTCGGCGGCAAGGTTTTCGTTCCCTGACGTTTTTTTTCAGCGGTGTTTTTTTCCTGCTCAGTAACGCCAGCGAACAAGATAATGACCACGCTTGAGGTTTCAAGTGCCAGTTCCTCAATGTATCTCTCAAGCTTCAAGGGAAACGTAACAGGCTTGGTCCGTCCGGCATCCCGCACTGAGCCGCACCGGTTATGCTGCTACGAGCCTTCATGTGAACCAGCATCACAGATTTCACATTAAGGCTTAAAAAAGGGCTGCTACATCAAAGGTTCGCAGTGTTGCCGCCCGCTGGACATCAGCCGGCCGGACGGTACGGATTAAAAAACAAAAATATTTAAAGTTCATGCTGATTTCCAAAATCACATTTACGGTGGCACTCTTAATGCGGAAATAGGCAGCACATCGCACTTCGTCATGCGCCAGCCATCCGTGGAATACTTCAGGGGATTTATGTAAACTCAGAAATGGACATGCTAATTTCCACCGGACGCCAGAAACAGAACGACATCATCGACCTCACACGTCCCTCAAGGCCTGGAACATCAGGACAACATACCAGACGATACATGCATCACACCAACGTACAACACACCAACGCGACCTGGAATGTCTGGACAACATGCCAGACCAGAACGCACCAAAATGGCCTGGAATGTCCGGAAAACATGCCAGACAAGACAATAACCAAAACAAGTCATTCTCAATCGGCGCTTCCTGTCCTACAGTTACAGCGAACTGCTATGCCTCTGCATGCAGCACAATGCACCGGGACGAACCGCCCAGTCCGCCGTAGAGGCCGGCGGCGTCTGCGGGCGCGGTTGCCAGGCGCCGGTTGCCAGGCAGGGCTGGGCAGAGTCGGTGTCCAACAGGAGCCGAGCCGGACGGACTTCTGCACCTATATGAGCGGTAACATACAGCCACGCAAAGCCGGAAAAGAGGTTTTCGGCCACCATGACGACCACCATAACGACCACAGCGACGACTACGACTATCTGGAATCGCCTGCACGAGCCGCCGGCCGGCTGCCTTGGGTCGTACCTGTAGGCGTTCGGTGGAAGGTTGAGGCTGGGCCTCGGATCGGTGTTGGGGCCCCTGCTGCGTCGCTCTTGCAGCGCCAACAGAGCGCCGGGCCCGGTGACAGCGCCCCTGCTGCGGTGCTCCTGCTGCAGCAGTGGAGTGCCGGACCCGGTGACGGCGCCCCCGCTGCGGTGCTCCTGCTGCAGCAGTGGAGCGCCGGGCCCGGTGACGGCGCCCCTGCTGCGGTGCTCCTGCTGCAGCAGTGGAGCGCCGGGCCCGGTGACGGCGCACCTGCTGCGGTGCTCCGGCAGTCGGCCGGCTCGGCGGCTGAGCGCCACCGGACGCCGACGGCCGCCGCACCTCCGCCGAGCCGGACCGTCGACTCCGACAGCGCCGCCTCCAGGGTCGACTGAAGCGACGGCACGAACTCGGCGCACTTCTGCGGCACACACGGCACCAGACGTCGGCGGCCGCCGACCAAGGATCACCTGCCCACTAGCAGGTCCGATCTCGATAAGCAGGACACATCAACGCAGCTGAGCACAGCGTACACTACACCTCAGTGGCTGGAACATACGAGACAGCTCATGAAATAAGATATCATTATTGTTTGATATAGTGTCGGCATCAGTGAAAAGCCCCTCAAAATCGCATCAAAAATGACCCGAAAGATTCAGTTTCCATCCGGCAGAACTTTGCAACATGGGAGTGCCACATATGCAAGGTGAGAACATCCAGAAGCAAGTGTGGATTCAAAGAAGAGGGGCAACGAGGCTTTAGCCAAAACGGCGCCCAGCTTCGGAAAAAAAGTTTATTTGCTCAATACCAAGCAGAGACATTCGGATGTATATCTGTTGGTGTCCAAATGAAGTCGCACCCGCCGCCCAGACCTAAACTAGTAGACTTGCCTCATTCTCAAGAACTGGGCGGTACGGTTGTGATCAGGCGGTGCAGACCCTACCTCTCCTCCGAATCTGACAGGTTCGAGGCGGAAATCGGCGCATGATAAGAACGGCTGTTTTCCTCCTAACCAGACGGATATTCAAGGAATGCGTCAGCCCAGCAATGGGCGTGTTTATTCAGAGTTCCTGTCTGTCTTGGTATAATGACATTTCGTACACTTGATAAAATTAAAAATGGTCTTTACATACTCCCCGATCTCAGTCATAAATATAGAAATAAACCACCTTCATTATGCCAGGGAGAAACTTGGGTATACACGCGAAACACGTATATCCAAATTACACTCGTTCCAGCATAGAATATTGCAATATTCATCAAATATTGCCTACGACTGAAACGGTGGGTCTAATGTTAGCATATGTGTTTTGTGTGGAAACCCAAGTTTCTCCCAGCATAGAAAATGTTGCTTATTTTCATAGTCATATTTTATGTTCTGAGAAGACCACACTGTCAGTCCGCACTGTCAGTCCGACAAACAAGACACATCAGCAGGTGGGTACGACATTCCCACACATTTTGTGCTACAGATCGTGATTTCATAATTCGCTTGAGACTGCGGAGATGGCCGGCCATGCCTCTGTTCAAAAGCGCCACCAGACACACAGAGGAGCACCCAAGTAGGGACTTGACCCTCGCTTGTCACAACCATTTCTAAACCGGGCGTGACAGAGCAATGATACATAGATGAACGTATAGCTTCGAAACACCCATCCAGACTGTCCTTCGACATGGTTCCAAGCCAAACACCTGTGGACTCAAACTGCAGAGCATGGTCTTAGTTGTACCGAAACAAGCAAACCAGCTGTCCCCATGGAGCACGGCTTTTCCTCATTGATATCGAGGAAGTGGAAACACCTGTCGGTAGTGGGAAGGCAGGATTGCGACCCGGGAAATGTTTTTGCAATGCTAGTTGTTCCCATATGACTAATGCTACACTCTGCCATGGCAGGTGATCTCTTAGAATACTTGTTTGACATATCTGGCGCCCTATTCTATGTGTATTTTGCACTAGGTTCCATCGTTTCCTCAGCAAAGCACGAATCAAACCACACAGCAACAATGGCGTTTGCAAAGGAGAATACAGAACTGTCACGTGGTTGCATGCTTGCATTTAATGTTATCAGGCTCCCCAAAAACGCAGCATCGCGATCTCCCTCACAGCGTGCCGGATTGCTCAGCTATATGGGCAAAGCAGAAGAAAGTATCGCTAAACGGGCGCCAAGTAAGCCAACATTTTGTTTTCTCAAACCCATATCATGAAAAGAAGCGTTGCTTGCACATTAACCGTCGCTAGAAAGTCCCTACGCCCACCCGTACGGATTTTTGACAAACTTGAACTTAGATGTAAACAAGAAAACTGTGCATCTCCTAACCCCCCATGATTGGTATTTGGCGTAACGTCGTTGAATGAGAAGAGGACACCCCTATTCCCCACCCGGTGTAACCTCATGGCATCGCACGACATCAGGATCTTAATATAAAAAATAACGAAGATAATAATAATGTGAGGTCACAGACCATGGTAGGATCTAAAGTTTTTTGGGGGTATTCATTATACGTTATACATATATCAGTTACCGCAGGGGGATAAGGACAATGGCATTGTTTAGTTGACCTCAGTGTCAAATACCAGTCAAAAGTCAAGATAACCTGAGCCTAGTATTCGGACGCCAGCTTACGAATTAGAAGGTTAGTTTTTGGTGAATGGAACGTCCAGCGGAGGCCTTACATTATGGGACCTCCAAAAATTATGACACATCCTTCATGTGGTCAATGGCTGACATAATTATCGTTCTGACGCAAACTGACCCTGCATTCAAAAAACACAAAAGAAAATATTTCATATCTGATCAGCTGGCGTTATAAAACACCGCAGACGGCGGATTTAATGAGTTTTGAAAACCGGGGTTTTGGCTATTTTGAGCAGCCGCGCTAGCGCGAGATCAGAGTTCGAGACAACACATAGGTTTTAAAGAATTATTGCTGGCCGAATGCAGCATTAGTTTTATCCACTTCGTTGAAACTGTAATTATGATACGATGTTTACGCAAAAAATGCTTGGTCCGACAAGCCAATGCCTTCCAAGTCCAAATAACGCCTTTTTCTCGTTGGAGTTATATGACACTGATGACCAAGCTAGGCAATGTCGCTAAGATAAAGCTGCGTGAAGCACGCACTTGACTCCGGATGTTCGAGGCAGTATGAGTCATAGGTTACCGGACAAAAGTGTCTGAAGAGCTCGGAAAATTATTCGGAGGCGGATATCAAGGTTCAACGGACAACAGCGTATAGCATGAAACTGGTAGTCGAGTTTGTTGGGACCATCAAACAAGCATCTTCGAACGTAGGATCACTGTTGTCACGCGTTGTGCTTAACATCAGCGGCTACCAAAAAGTCACCATTAAGAACTTCTAGTGCAGGCCGTCACCCGCCATCTGTTCTTCGTTGTCTCCCTAGGCAAGACGAATCATCAATGTCGTCACCAGTCGTGCCTAACATCAACGCCTGCCTCCACGTTACCACTGACAACTTCTAGTGCTGGCCATCACCCGTCATCAGTTCTTCGCTATCTGGCCGCAAGGAAGATTGTCGTTTGTGCCAATACACTGCACTCCTGTCAGAAATGTGTCTCCTTTCAACGAAAAATATATGGTGTCACGGTATGCTTCAGAATTACGACTAGGCCATTTCCCAAATATGCACATCAAATTCGAAATGAATTAATCAGCGTCAAAGTCATTATCCACAGCAAATGAAGGTCAGTGAACGTTCTGGAGGTGTGGTTCAACATTTCTAGATTAAAGCTTTGGCCGTAAGGTTTTTCCTCCAGCTAGTGGCTAAAGCACTACAGCAAAAATCTTAACCCAGGTTCAACTACACGGCACGTGCTAACACTTTTTGCTATTTTCGGTATGGTGTAAAACCTGGGTCAATATTTTCGCCACCTTGCTTTATCAACTGGTCTGAGCAAAAGCTCATGGTCAAAACAATTATCTACAAATGTTGAACCACACCTCCAGAGCGTTCAATGGCGTGCATTCGCTGTGGGCAACGACTTCGACGCTGATAACTTCATTTAAAGTTCGGTGCGTTTTCGTATTCGGGGAATGGCCTAGTCCTAATTCTGAAGTAAAGTTTGACGGCTGTTCGCTGTATTTTTCATTGACAGGAAAAATCTTCCTGGCAAAAGGAATACAATGTATTCGCAACAACGGCCATCGTTCTCATGGTCACACAGCAAAGAAAATATGGCGGGTGATGGCCAGGAGTAAAAGTTGTTAATGTTGACGTAAAGACAGCCGCTGATGTGCAACGCGACTGGTGAAGACAATGATGACTCGACTGGTGGCGACTCAGGCTGCATATTTGGTGGTCCCAGCAGTCTAGAATCCCCATGCCAGTTTACACACGCAAGAATCTTAGAATCGCAGCTGTAACGGCATACGTTAAGCCCATATTTTAATCCGCCGACAATAATTTAAAAAAAAAATGTTGGCTTGAATTTTGATCTCGCGCTATCACGCTTGGTAAAAAAAGAATGGCCAAACACCTCGGTTTTAAAACATTGTTCAACCCTGCCTAATGATGCACTTTGTGTAACTACACCGCAAGCGACAACGCTTTTTGCTCTCATGAGCATGTGGTTATATAAAATACCACAGGGGCCGGTAAAATAATTTTCCGGGACCGAGGAAGCCGCTGCTATTTCTGCATGGCACCGAAGGTCGAGGGCAAAAATTCAACAGCGACCAAGGTTCTGGGATATTATTCCTAGGCTACTGGACAATTATTCCGGCCCAAGTGTGGTACGGTATTTCCGAAATGCTGCAGCGTGCAAAAACATGGAGAGGAAATTAGGCCGTTCTTCCCATCGTACTTGGGTTATGACATCGGGAAAGGAAACCGTGAGGTGACAGTTAAAAGAGTTTACTGACCATCTATGACCATCGTCGTCACCAACAATGAATCTCACCGGAAAGGCGCCATTTACCACCAATGTCATTTATGACCAAACGCCACTCTGAGTGGCTGCAAAGCTTATCCAGCAATAGCTTCAGTCTGAAACCGTTTCTACAAATTCCGGTGGTATTTTGTCCGAATAACTGTTTGCGCATGATTGGTAAAACATTTCGGCCCGTGGTCAAAAATGTTTTCCCAGATCAAAAAGCAGTGAGGCGAAATGTTAGGCCACACGCAAGAGTCAATGCAAATGGGATATTCCAGCCTTTGGTGAATAATCAGATGAATTCTATTTTGACGCTTCATAGCACGATAACGCGTAACACGACACAAACATTTTGCAATTAATATTTGCAAGGGAAGAAGAAGCGAATCCAAATTAGATGGGAAAATAAAAAACATGGTCGCCTTTATGTCGCCATTTCGCGATAAGATTCAATGATCATGACAAAAAATGCGTTTAAGAATGTGCAGTACTAATGCAAAAGAGGTACTGAAAGTTTCGTGTCGGTGTCTTCCATAGCTTTCCATGTCTCCTGAGAATTCGCCAGGGGCAATTTGGCCCCTTCCTCAGCGGAAGACGATTAATAAACAACGCTCGCGTCGTCAAAGTACAAAGCGACTAGGTCATGTCTTTTAACATTATATCTTGTGTTCAAGATAACAACAACCACAAGAACAGTATGCTCATTTAAGAGCAATCATGATCCATTTTTAACGCCTAAAACTCTGTTCAACTGAGCGTTTTTTTATGAAAACAATTTGCAATAATTTGGCTTGATGGTATTCCATCTTACTACTTCATGGAAGCCAGTTGGCAAACATTCAGCAGGAGCAGTGTTGATTACGTCTGAGAAAAGATAACGCTTCAGAACGTCAGGAAACGTAGATTAGTAACGAAAAACACATTGTGTGTCGTTTTATATAGGATCAAATTGGGCTAGTATTTTAAATCAGGTCGGGTTTTTGGACATCATGCTACAAATTATCAAAAAAGCACTAATGGGGAATATTTTTCGAACGTTCAGACTGTCCTCAAACCGTTGTTACGAAAAGGACTAGAGCCAATTACACGCACACAATATTCAACATTACGTGCCGCGGAAGAAACAAATAGATAACCAGAAGTAGTTCACACACTTCGAATATGATTTACCCTATGTTGGAATCTCTTCCCATGGCATGGAAACATCTTAACCCTATTCCCAGCAGGGGGGGGGCTCAATTCGCCCCCATCGGGTTTTTTGCTTGCCAATTCCAGGCTTTTTGACGCAGCTTTCACGAAACTTACTGGCTCTTCCTAAATATTCTTTCTACGTGCCGTGACAAAATTTCAAAATTCTATTTTGCTCAGGAGCGGAGCCAGGCAAGGTTTTTGGGAGGCACCTCAGGCCATTTTGGTCATGTTGAAGGTAAAAGGAAAATGTCTGCCAAAAACAGCGTTTTTAAGACAGAACTTAAAACTTTATATGGATGAATAGCTAAATAGTTGGGCAATGTGCAGATATAATTTTGTTCGTCTGAAATCACTTTACAAGGTCAAGACAAGGTCAAAAGTCAAAATGTTTTTTTTTGCAATAACTTTCGCGCTGTTTTTTTTCAAATACCAAACCCGGAACACATATGACGTAAAAAGGTGCCCTCTACTTGTGTATCAAGTTTCAGCTTGATATCAGGTCGGGTCACGGAGCTATGACCTAAAATGTTAGTGCGCGTGCCCTATATCGCAATAGCCATAAAATGAACTTTTTGAAATACAGTGAATGAAAATGATTGAAAACGTTTACAGATAATATTAAATGCACACGAGATCATTCCAAGTGACTCAAAGGTTACTGGAGGTCATTTAAGGTCAAAAGTCACAAGCTGATCTGACGAACGTGTGACCATGACAGTTTCCCTTTTTTATGTCCCTGGCACCGCCTATGCTAACATTATACAAACATTGTAATGCGACTTGTACTTCTTTAGCATAACATGACTAGCACAAGCCAAAAAAGTGTTTCTGTCTTTTTTTGTTCACTCATTTGTTAAAAAACAAGTGCTCCTATTTTTGAAAACCTTTGAACGCTCATGAATTTTCTTAAAATTTCAGATGTGTGTACCAATGGCAAAAGCCCTATCCATAATCTCTCGATTCATGCCAGTTTCATCGAGATCGGTCCATAAACAACGGAGCTACAAGAAGTCCAAAAATACCCCCATTTTGACATTTTTGCTCCCCTGTATCCACATCTTACAAAATTTTGAAAATTTATTTTTATAAAAATGTAGGTTACGTCATGGCCAATCGATTCCCGTTTGTTGCGATGAAATCGGATCTGTAGTTCTCGAGATCTCAGGGGGTGCCGAATCCGCCCCCCCCCGGGAATCCACCATACCGTCCAGCCCTCCGGGAATAGGCTCGTTTTGGAGGATTTTTCGCGAGGACATTTTATCACGGCGGGAATTTTTTCCGTGCAGATGCATTTACTTGTTCAAAAAAGCCTTTGCAGTTTTATTTTCAAACGCGTTTTGACAAAAGAAAATACTTCTGTTTCCAGCACGTCCGAATCCGATTCCATGTGGGTCAAGTGGTAAGAAGGTACTGGTCGCGAAATGCACACTAAAACACTGCATTAGTGCGAACTTTTATCGGCATTTGTTATAGAGAGGCTCCAGGCGAAACCACGACTACTGACGTTCAACTCTGTCATTAACATTAACAGCACAAAATCGTGACAAAATTCAAGTTAAGAAGAATTTCAAGGCTCATCCCTCGCCAGTATTAGCTGTTTAGCTCCTTTCGACAGTATAGGGAGGTACGACCCCGCAGCCATTTCCGAACCTGACGTGTTAAAGCGACGAAACGAAAGTGAGCGTGCAGCTTGGTCTTTTAGCTACAAGAAAATACTAAGGATGACCCTCGTAGGTTACACAGTAATTTTCCACACGACCTCAAATGAGGTCATGTTACCGGATTCTGGTTTTCCATGGACCCAAGAAAACGTAACCCAGTGGACGCTTTTAAAGGGCCCAAAACGGCTTCTAAGGATAACGAAAGAGTACAACTACTGTTTCTATGCAAATATTTGCTTTTCATTGCACCGTGACACCATAAGGTCGACAACAGGCCAATAAAGGCCATTAACACCTGTCACTGACACCATAGTTGAAACCCACGTATAAGATTTAGTAAGACTCAGTACCATAAAATACAACGTTTGCGATCTGATAAAGATAGCCACCGTGACATGATTTCTCCATCGTATGACTTTGAATAAGCTGTCATAGGTACAGGTCTCCACAAAAGTAATGGTAGGTATTAGAGCTCTTGTGGTAAACCGGCGATAGCTCCGGTGTTCATGGTGCTGTGATGTAATTTGAGCAGCTATTTGCCACGACGTAGGAGAACCCGTAATAGCTTCAAACCTGTGTTTCGTATTTTAATTTGATGCCGAAAAACACGGAAAACCATATTTACGCTCGGTAGGCGGGGACGTTGGGCAGGTTTCTTAGTTCCGCCACTGTGCTAACCCTCTCGGCTCTCAAACTGACAAAATCAGTTGCGTTGTGAATGGGATACCGGGCAAAGGCTACGAGGGCGTGCGTCTTGATCACGTGACACGTTCTGCCGGAGAGCCGTGAGGGCGTCGTGGAGACTGACCAGGCCGTGTCCGACCTGCAGTCCTTTCCAAAAAGGTCGTTTTTCACCTGACTGGATGAGAACAATCGACCCAAGCAATGACGGCTGAACGATTTTTGAGCAATAACGTTGGAAATAACTTACACACGAGTGAACGCTTTATACTGTGTCCACAAGAAGCCTTTGTGACAATTATGTGGTGAATGCCGTTGCCAGGGCAGATTAATGGTAATGACACGAGATTAAACAGACATACTGCGTTTATTTACACGGAAGCACTTAACTCGCCTGAATACATTTCGGCATATATACACAATTATCAAGACTGGGTCTTTGCATCTCTTGGGTGCGAGGGGCATCCCCCACTGTTCAGCTGACATCCCAATGTTGAGCTACCCCTTCCCGCAATGCTGGGCTGGGCCCGCTCACAGTGTGGAACTTCGCCCCGAATATTTTATCAGTTCGCAATGATAAGAGCTTAACCCTCGCTGGACGAGGGGGTTGGATGCCACCTAAAAGCATTGTTTCCGGGACCACGGCAAACCGGTGTACCACAGCGCCGTGAAATTTGGCATAGCTGACGACACATTCATTGCACATGTTTTGAAAAACGAGTGACCCCATCTTGTCTCATCTTGTCTCAGGGTACCGAGCCATGTCATAACTGAAAACTTGCAGAGCCATTTTTGCGTCAAACGTCGGTTTCTTTACTGTTTTGGGGCAATAGACATGCATGAACGGCAGATGACGGGCACGGAATCGGTTCAAAATGGCAGTCCATATGAGAGCGGGTCATTTTAGACAGCCCAATTACCCTTTAAAGGTCAAACAAGGTGAATGACCTTAGATGACCTTTCTGGCTTTAGAATGCTCCTACGCATTTTTTTTTGGGGGGGGGGGGGCGAGACAATTTTAGGCCCATTTGGGCTCAAATGTGTCGGGTTTAACTGGGGAAAATCAATGTGTAGCTCCCAAACATAAAGTTTCGCCTTACCTAGGAGGTCACAGGCTGACCTGATGGGGCTGACACGATTGCCATTGGATTCCTGGGGCATACGGCTATCGATTTCTTCTTGTCCCAAGGCGCTAGCTCAATTAGGGGCGAAATGGCGAGGAGGGTGCCTACCCCCCCCCCCCCCTGTCGTCGGTGCGAGTGAAAATTCCTCCCGTCCGGCGAGGGTTAAACAAACGTAACGTACGCATTAGTGCTGAGGGTTAAATAAACGTAGGCATTAGTGCTGTGAATGTTGAAAAACACGGATATGCATACCCTACCCAAATCAGATACAGTTCAAGGGGCGTCATTGACACTATGGCGTCACTAGCACGGATCCACTCATGTCACCCATGTCTTCCACTGGATGGTTTTGCATAACTGCAACTTCTGTTTAACCTGGCTAGGTCTGAACCGTTCGCGCAGATTACCAGTGGTGTATGATATGCATGCCTTTGCATACGCATCATTTCAGCGAAACGAATAGAACGCGCGACCGTGTAGTACTGTCGTGAAATACCCATACCGTAATAGTATATGGTATCACTGCATATGCATAGGAACGTTTGGTAAAGGGGCAGGGGACAACGCCAAATTATTTTTGCTGACCGAGTACCGAGGGGAGAAGGTGATTAAGCTCGACAAAAACATTCCGTTTGATATAGCGTAAATATATATTTGGTATGGTGTAAAACATTAATCATTCCTTAGAATAGAGACAGTGTAAAATGTTTTTGCAGGAGCTTCCTGAAATGAGACTTTGTTCTGGAAGGGTTTCACGTTGGAAATCTTAGGCCGGAACCCAGTGGAGGGGGCGAAATCCATTCCAGCCTCCGACATCATGTTTGTCGCGGATTGTCTATTTTCGCACACTAAACTGATATCTAGTGCGTCGTCAGAACGAAAAAAATGAGATGGGCATTGTTGAAGGTATCGCCCAGTACAGTCAACCGCTGGGTGGCAAAACCAACCGATCGCCCCCTACCTCCCCCCCCCCGACGGCCATGCGTTACCAACCGCGATATTAGGTGATAAACGGGCGATCTGAAGTTAAATGTTGTAATGCTTGCTAGCCATCGTGGATCTCCCTTGAAATACGGATAAGTCTGATTTTGGCATACTTTCGATTCAACTATGGTAATCATCCAGGAAAAAGCCAAAAAACCTGCCAAAAAGACGAAATTTTGAACATCTGAGCCAATCTGACCTTAAAGGTGTTGCCCAAGGGTCAGAGATTTGGACAAACGTAGTTGCCCACAACTTTCCACTCAGTCTGAAAGTTTCTTGTCACTAACTGGTTTCTGAGGTTTGGGGGTGGGCGGAGGGGGCGGAGAATTTCGCGCCTTTCCTCCACTGTGTGTAATTTTCAGAGGTCCTCCATGTGCATGTCAAAAACATAAAACAAGTTGTTTATGAGGCATAATTACACAATTACAATACAAACAATATATAATTTCAGAGGCCCTCCGAGCACATCTCAAAAGCATAAAACAAGTTGTTTATCAAGCATAATTACACATAAAGTAATACCAAGATAGATGTGGGTGTGTCCAGCATTCCCAACTTTACGGACATTTCGTACGACAGGAGTTAAGTATTTTTCGTAGCCTGGTAGAAATTACAGCTCTGTCTCCCCCGATGGAGTCTAAATGCCCTTTAATGACATCTTAATTCAAGATATCGCTCGCTGCCGGTTTAGGTTAAGATGGGCTTTATGCCTTCCCCAGGGTAGACATCACCATTTATAGCTGATGGGTTATTTCCAATCGCTTGATATCATCACATCGTGCAACGCATGTGTTCCCGACAGTCTGGATCCCAATGTTCCCATGTAACCTGTGTGCCCAGAAATGAGAATAGAGAAGAAAGGAACAAAATGGCTATCCAGGGGCGCCAACTCGCGATTCCGCATCACCCATTTCAGGTTAAACGATAATACCACTCGGCCAACCAAGAACGCTGCACAGTGCGCGGCTGTGTTGGTCAAGTCGCTCGGAACCTGGCCACTGCGCCATTGAATGGGAAGCTGGTCCTCTCCTCCCTCTTAACCCGCGCACGAAACACATCCGCTCATTGGTCGGTGTGTCAACAGCTGTCCGATCTACTACGAAAGGCAGCCTCTAAAGATGCCCCCGACACAACCGGCCACCTGTCAGCGAAGGGTCGTAACTGGCAGGGACGCACCCAGCAGGAGGTGGTGCGTGGCGAGTGAAGCAAAAAACATTATTTTGGAAAAATTGGCGGTACTGAGACAATGCAGATGAGCGCATCTGTATAGAATGGTGCGAAGCGTTGTCACCTACCAAGCTGTGTACTTGTGACGATGTATTACCTTCAGTTCGGGAAATACGCTCCATATCGTCAAGGACGCTAATACCTATCACTACTTTTGTGGAGAACCGTAAGTGGTCTATAAAACCCTCGCCCGTATAGGGCCTTCTGCATAATGCAAACAAAGAGAGGGGGGAAAGGTTGGTACGACCCAGGCCATTTCAACACCGTGCGTCCTATAGTGTCGCGGAAAAAAAACAGTCTTGCACGAGACGAGATCTTTTAAAGGTCTTAGGTCAACGGATAACTTCCAGCTCGGGTCAAAGGTCAGAAATTGGCAGAAAGTGATACTTTTCCGAGTTTAAGCGCAAATGAATGCCAAAAGATTAAATGATGCCGAAACGACGCGGATATCACAGTGTTCGTCAATCAATTATGACTCGTTCTATAAACATGATTGTATTGTACCCATAGAGTTTGGTCCAGGTCATGCTAGGTCAATCCTTGTCATGCTAGGTCGTCGGCTTAAAATGCGTTCGCGGACTTGCAGAAGTATTTTTGTGAATAATGGTACATGCTTAAGTCAAATGTAGCATCTCAGTTAAGAAGCACTATTGTTGAACAACATATAAAGATCACCTTAGGTCATCCAAGAAAGCCAATGGCCTAGAATGTCCTCGGCTTAGCAATCGTAACTTAAAAATCGTAACTTAGATGCCTTAAAAGCGTTTTCGAACTGATATCCAATACAAAATCTAATTTTAGGCCAGCCGAAGTATTGCAGCCATCACTCCGCTGCCGACGCCGCTCCGCCCGTCACAGCAAAAGTCAGGCGTTCGCTGCATTGCGCCCTCTTTTGATGAAATAAAATGAAAAATTGCACTGAATTTTGTCATTCGATCCTTAACACCTCAAGCAATCCGAATACATAGGCCATTTTTCGATGCCTATTTCCTGTCGCGCCCCCAAAGATAAAAAGTAACGTGTTTTCCGCTATAGCTCCTGACCTCAGTTTGTGTCCTCGATAATCCCGGTAATGAGCATAAACCTATCAAATCCATGTAAAGTCTTACAGAACATACAGTCTGGAATCGATTGGTCTATATTTTATTTCATTCCTGTACTCCAACCGTCTTAGAGTGAGATAAAACTGAGACCGTTGTTAACCGGCCGCGTTGGCGCGCGAAAAGTTCTGACATGGTTCCCGTTATGCCGTCATACCTCGTTACCATGACAACGTAGAAAAAACCTTTTTTGCCATGACATGCAAAAAGTATGTCCCAGAAGGTACACCAAATTCCGACTGGTCAAAAAAAGTGTTCGAAAATTGTCCCTCGGAGAACCTCCGGGGGGGTTGCATCACCCCTCCCCCCATACGAGCGAGGGTTATGGTTCTGAACCCAAATTTTCAGGTAATATGAAGGAGGGCTTAGAACTCAGCTCTGTAAAATTTCAGCGTAATCGGAGCAGTCGTTCTGGAGAAGCTTGCGAAAAGTCTCAGGGGGATGTACCAACTGGTGCAATACACACCCGCACGCACCACCACAATCAACAAACCCTGTACTGGCGAGGGTCAAATTTACGGGACTTATGTTTTTGTCACTAGTCTGACGTACTGAATAAATTTCGTGAGATGCCACGCTTAAGTCGGAATATCTTCATCACCTCTTTTGCTTGTGATGTTTCCGCCTTAGTGGCCAGAAGCAAATGTCTTGTTTAGGCTGACAGGCGGGAATTCCAAAGGACTTTCCTCCCAAAGAGAAAGTTCTGTTAGAGGACGTGTGGTAATTTCTAATCTAGATCAGCCTTCATTATTCTGGCTACATCACTAGCTGAGAAAACAGGAAGTTGAGTGCCTATTTTATTACCCATGACGAACTCCGTTAGACAGCCATGTGCATCCATATTAATTGTTTTCTTCGTTCGTTCGGATTCCCCCAAAAGTGCGTTCTCCTTATGCATCACACCAGGCTGCGACAACTGCGTTTGTTTGACCCAAATGAAAATAAAGAAAAGGAGTGAAAACCATCGGAATTATTCTATTAATGGCAGGATTTAATTTAATTCTATTAGTGGCAGGAGAAAACATGTGGAAGGATTTTTTTTTAAATCTTTCCGCTCAAGGCACTGCAGGGTAAAAATCAAAATATACCGGTTGTTTCGACCCACTATATACTGCTAACAGCATATACAACGCGGCATTTTCAACCATTCCGGGTGCAAAAGTGTGGATGCGTTCTTCGGATTTACACCGAAAGCATTAACACATGCTTTAGCCACATTAATCTGTTGTTTGTCTGCATATAAAAATGGAACTTGTAACTCGTCCCTCTGCAACTGACTCTTGACTGCCCATTTACCGACCGCTTCACGTCGACAGCGGGGTATGCTCAGTTTGGGATAAAGCCGGTATCCTTGTCACCAGCCGATCTCTCCCTGACCTTTCAGACTCGGAAGCAAGGTACGATCGGCACCGCCTGATCTCAGCTGTACCGCTCAACTGTCAGCGATGGGGCACAGTATACCAGTTCAGGTCTGGGCTCTGGGTGAAACTATTTTGACGCCAACAGTACCAATGACAATTAACAAATGGCATGCATGCCACAATGATCAGAAACACATAATTAGAAACACATAGGTAGAAACACAGAATTTCGCACGCTTAAAAGTTCTTGGAAGTTATGCTATCACCTGTCACCGTACCCCAGCGTTCTGGTCGATCACCGATGTGCCGACTTAATCCGACCCTGTTTAACCCTGTTCCCGTATAGGGGGGGGGGGGCGACTTTAGAAGCCCCCCGGTTTTCTGGTCAACACTTCCTGGATTTTTTGAGCAGCTTCACGGGGATTGGTCGCTTTTCTTACCTGTTCTTCCCACGTTTTGCTCACGGGCGGAGCCAGGCCAAGTTTTTGGGGCGCCCCCCACCACTTTTGACACTGCTGAAGGTAAACCAAAATGGTTACCAAAAAATAGCTTTTTCAGACAGCGCTTAACACCTTATACTGTATAAGTAAAAAACGGGCAAATAATAGAATTTTTTTGTTCATCTGAGGTTACTGCACAAGGTCAGGTCAAGGTCAAAAGTAAAAAAAAGGAAATGTTTTTGACGCCTATTTGAAAACGCAACATTCGGAACGTATATCAGTCAGCAGAGTGTTCCCTGCTTGTTTTAAGTTTCAGGAAAATACCAGATCGGGTCATGGAGCTATGACCTGAAATGTCCGCGCGCACACCTTATACCATGACCATAAACACGGCTTTCAGATATATAGCCAATGCAAATGATCCGAAACGTTTCAAACACTATCAAATGAAATAGAAGCCATTCCATGTGACTCTGAGGTCGTCTAAGATCATTAGAGCCCAAAGGTCGTAAGCTGACCACATGAACATGCGACCATGACAGTTTCTCTTTTTCATGTCCCTGAGGCTGCCTATGCCAGCATTATACAAACAATGTAATGCGGTTTGTGCTTTTTAAGTATAACTTGACAACTAAAAGCCAAAAAATTAGCTTTTATTGTCATTCAGTATACATATATATTCCTCCCATTTTCCAAGCTCTGTGAACGCCTAATGATTTTCTCAATATCCCAAACGTACCAGTCAATAGAAAAAGTCCGATAGATTATGTTTGATCAAAAGTCCATCCGATCATGCCAAATGCACCGAAATCGGTCCATAAGAGCGACGTCACAACAACTCAAAAATCCCTCCTCTCGGACTTCTCTGCCCTTGTGTACCCGCCCACTTTCAAGATTTTCAAAACATTTTAAAAAAAATGTAGTTGACGCCATGGCGAATCGATCGTCATTTGTTGCGATGAAATCGGAAAGGTAGGTTTCGAGATCTCAGGGCAGGGGCGAATATGTTCCCCCCCCCCCCCACACGGGAATGCGCATTAGCGTTATGGGTGCGGGAAAATGGTTATGTTTCACTGCCGGTTATGTTCCGTTTCACTGTTATGCCTGCCTACGCCTCCGTGCCGCAGCCAAAAGGCCAGTTCTCAAAAAGTCCACGACAGGCCTAGCCGATAAAGAAAATATGTCACAATGGTAAACAGGCTTCCCGTCCACGCGAGCTCCTGCAGCTGTTCCTGTTGCCCAGGAGCGGTCGCCACGTGCTTGAAGGCAGCCAGGAAGCAATAAAACCACGCTTACCTGCGAGGAATCCTATAACATATTGGGGACAATCTTGACATGCACTGCTCATGTCTACGGCGTCCACAGAATAACTGGACCAATACAACGGGTTCAAGGTCCAAACGCAAATGCAGATTTCTTTGGTTTTGTTTTGCATTTGTTTTATACCACAACACAGACCATCCTCAGCACCTAAAATGGAGGTTGCATACGTGAAATTGTCACCTCGTGCACTTCCTTCATAAAAGTCCATACATTGTGGGTGGAGATCGCTACCGCCCGCAGCAACAGACGGCCGCAATGTTCTTTTACGCTCTCCTGAACGAGTCTTTCTATTGTGATACGTACCCAGGTAAGTCAAACGCACTTCTGTGTTGACGCTTTCGTTAACCCGTTTCCCTTCAGTGCCTGAGGTTCAAAACATGCGGAAAGATTGTTGTGACGTCCGCCAATCGCATAAGGCAGCTGCGCTTCCTTTCAGACCACATCAGGCGACGGTCTGACTTCTGTCGGCAAACTGCTGTCACTGAATCCTAACTAAACGCACGACAAGCGCCGGCCAAGTGTTCTATGCAGCAGCGGTTAAAGCCGTCAACCGTCGCTTACACTGCCGCTAACACACGCGAGTGTCGCACAGCAGAGCTCGGTCAAAAAAAGTGTCCAGGGTTACTAAGAACTACGGAAAATGCGCAATTCCCACAGATTCCAACAGCGATACTGTTAGGTTTGCGTAGCGCTGCCCTTGACAGCGTTCACAAAGAACCAGCTGTGTTAAGAGCTCATTGTAACTGGCATGTCACATATCAGCGCCATTGGTTTATTTTTTTGCCTGGGACCAAAATCTGAATGTTGTTCACATACTGTATGGCGTTCGTTCCTGTAGAAGATCCTGCCACATCGTCTACGATAGGATGAACAAAAATAGACGGAATCAATTAAAATAATATAATTGGCTCGACCAGCCTTTGCTTGTGGTAAACTACTCCGTTACCGGGCATACGATGGCCTGTCGTTTGGCCGCCAAAGTTGGAATGTCTATACCAGAGCGGTAAATAGTTTCCGGTCAGAATCTCCCACCACAGCAGAAAGCCACTCCGACCGTTCAGCTCCTCCAGCCCGCCCTGAGGTCACTCCGACCGTTCAGCTCCTCCAGCCCGCCCTGAGGCCACTCTGACCGTTCAGCTCCTCCAGCCCGCCCTGAGGCCACTCCGACCGTTCAGCTCCTCCAGCCCGCCCTGAGGTCACTCCGACCGTTCAGCTCCTCCAGCCCGCCCTGAGGCCACTCCGACCGTTCAGCTCCTCCAGCCCGCCCTGAGGCCACTCCGACCGTTCAGCTCCTCCAGCCCGCCCTGAGGCCACTCCGACCGTTCAGCTCCTCCAGCCCGCCCTGAGGCCACTCCGACCGTTCAGCTCCTCCAGCCCGCCCTGAGGCCACTCCGACCGTTCAGCTCCTCCAGCCCGCCCTGAGGCCACTCCGACCGTTCAGCTCCTCCAGCCCGCCCTGAGGCCACTCCGACCGTTCAGCTCCTCCAGCCCGCCCTGAGGTCACTCCGACCGTTCAGCTCCTCCAGCCCGCCCTGAGGCCACTCCGACCGTTCAGCTTCGATACCCTGCATCCAGCCAATTCGAAATGGATCCTTAAAGATCCGTTTTCGAGGTGCGTCGACGTGCATCTTCGTCCTCCGACGCATCTGCGACCCGGAGATGAGTGTGCTGACAGCCTCATCACGACATGCGGTCAGATCTTGCAGTCTAACACTTCCAAACGGACAATTTGCATTGCAAGACCCTTTAATGTTCCGGTGCCATGAAACGCCTCATGATTTGAAGGCATACAAGGATAATGCGAGCAAGCCGTGAAGACGGCACGTTTCATTACTTCTCGCGACTTTTCCGCGAAGGACTGTATAGGGCCAAACAGCACAGCCAGCCCAATCATACATTATCCACAGTGAGATTGCAGCGAGCCGTGGCGGAGCCTGAGCCGGACCAGACATCGCCGAGACGTCCTCCATGGTAAACAGTATTGCATGACCTGCTGCAATGGTCACCTTCACAAACCATCCGGCCCGTCAACAACTCCGACCACTCAACGATGACTTCACAGTATTCTTCTGGTCACAGATAACTGCAATGGGTGCAGTAATCCTGAGTCCTGGCCATCCCTGGTGTATTAAGCCAGGTAGGCAGACTGAACAGGCATCGGGGCAACGCTAAGATCACGATAACAACGGAATGCATCAAAGCCAAATCGCAAGTCATCAACGAGTTTCGAGAAACGAAACTGATCTCAAGGTAGCAGAGCATGCCACGTTTGAAAGGGTCGCGGAACGTCACGCGTGAAAAGGTCGCAGATGACGGTACGTGTGAAGAGCTCACATGTGATGGTGCGTATGGAGAGTTCGCAGATGACGGTACGTGTGGAGAGGTCATAGATGACAGTACGTGTGAAGTGGTCGCAGACGACGCTGACGGGTGAGCACAAATTAGTAGGACTGGGTTTGAATGCAAATGAGCTCCCGTTATACTTCTCCGAATGTCGTGTGGATATGACAAAGACGAGTTCGTACCTCCTACCCTCGCACACAATCAGTATGCATATGACACTACGTCCGTACTGCTCGTTCGGGGCACGTGCGTCAACGTCCTTCCCAGTTCTTCGCACAACCTCTGTTTTCATGACTAGAGAAATTTCAAGGTGACGTTATCGCACGTGAAGTGCATGAGATACTTTTGTTTTCAAATAGTTTTGCATTTTGGCGGCGTAATAGTATGCGGCGAGGTCCGACTGGAACATAGTCACTCCTTCCGTAATGCCTGCTAAAGGACATGAGACGTTTCTGTATACATTTTCACCGGCACGTATCTCCACCTAAGCACGCGGGACTTGGGCGAAAGAAGCTGTTACGCATCCTTCTCGGGGATACTACCAGCCATGCCATTTTCTTCCGAAGAAACTTAACGTTGGGGAGGAAGGTAACTTCCGAAACTGTGTCCATACTTTCTGCGGCGCAGTTTTTCACATTTCTCGGTGTTCTGTTTCCAAGGCAACAAAAACATGTTTCGTGCCCATTGCCAGCTTCAGATTATTCGTGTCCTGAGCAAAGCCTCGCGCATCTTGCGACAACTGTTTTTGTTGCTTTCTTATTCAGTGTATGTATGTATGTATGTATGTATGTATGTATGTATATATATATATATATATATATATATATATATATATATATATACATATGTATATATGAACTTGGTGAAAGCCCCCCTCAGTTATTGCTACAGGCACGATTAGGACCATTATCTGTCAAACTCTGATTTGAAATTGCTTCTCTTTAAGCACCTGCCTTTATAAGAAACCATCTAGTCGTTCATACTGAGGGCCATACGCCCAACTCTGTTTTTGCCTTAGTGATCCTCTGTCTTTTCCAGGGGACTGTCTTTTCTATCACGGATTTGCTAAAACCACTTCAAAACATGATGACATGCATTTTCAGGTGACAAAATCATGAAACGCTGCATCGTGTGCAGTTTTCTACGATGACGACGGTACAAAAAATGAAGAAATAAAAGTGACAACAGTGAGGCGAATTACGTCTTTTGACGACAACTTCCAAGCGCTGAAGAACGTAACGTTCAACTCCAATGCAGTCTGGGTCTCCTGAATGGTTTACCAAATGACCTTTCGTTTTACACAACAAATGTCATAGGTGCCATTTAAAGCAGGTGCTATAAAGGACAGTAAAACCAGTCTCATTAATATGTGCTCCACCCGTTACGCGCGGAGAGGTCACAGATGACGGTACGCTGAGAACACTCGGAAATGACAGCACACTTAGAGCGGTCGCAGAGTACGGCATGTTTGGTGGTCGCAGAGGACGGCATCCTGAAACGCAGAGCCTGGCCGGCCGCTGTGAAGTCAGACACTCAGGGGCTGCCACCGATGCCCTGGGTACAGTCGAGCCGTGTACCCTCCGGCCTGCGACTGACAGTGTCCAGCCGTGTGGACTGCATCAACTCCGTTCGGTGGCGGCAACAGGGCCAAACACGGCCCCGAGGCCTTGGGTGCACACCAGGTCCACAGAGGCCACTGATCACACAACGCCAGGTCACAATGTCAGGCCAAACAACACACCGGACAGCAACACTCTAAGATGCAACACTACGTCGGGTAACACAGATCCCACACCAAATCAGGTCACACAGATACAACACCACGTCCGGTCACGTTCGCATATCCAACACCACCTCGGATCACACAGATCCAACACCAGGTCGAGTCACACTGACAGATCCATCACCACATCAGGTCACTCAGGCCCAACACCACCTCAGGTAACACTTAGGAATCCAACACCACGTCGGGTCACACTCACAGATCCAAAAACCACGTCAGATTGGATCACACCACAAGTGCAACAATCCAACACTACGTCAGGTCACACAGGTCCAACACCACGTCAGGTTACACCACAAATGCAATAATCCAACACTACGTGAAGTCACACAGGTCCAACACCACGTCAGGTCACACCACAAGTGCAATAATCCAACACTACGTCAGGTCACAAAGGTCCAACACCACGTCAGGCCACACACCACATTATTGCGCCACACAGGTGCAATGCTATGTCAGGCCAAACCTCACAGATACGATACCACGTAACACCCCTCCCCCCACCTCCCCACACAAACACACACGGTCGGGAGCGTGGTAACATTACAATGACGGGCGCTGAATGGGTGGAGGCGTAATGACAATGCCAGTGTCTCCTCATAGCATTCACCGTGGCACGAACAACTTATATACATCGTTTTACTCGTGACCGTTTTTATAATCATGAATGTAATTGGTCTCAGGTACCAGACGCTGCTTTCGCGACGACAGTCTGACGTCACAGACTAGCAGCCAAATGAGGGGCAGGGGCAGTGATCTCCCTTCTTTTGAGAACGACAAAACCAGTAAGAAGACATCGTATTACTGTTATGGTCCTTTCTTTGAAGTTTCTCGATTTTTTTTCATATTGACGACGACGGGATCAAATTGGAATAGCAGCATGGGTAAAATTCACGGGTTTGAGGTGTAAGATAAAAAGATAAAGGAGTGGTACATTAGCTCCAAGGTTGGGATCTGAAATCAACGGGATTAGCCCGGCGAGAATGATATCTCTTGTCAATGTGAACGCTGCCCTTCTTAGCGGTTAGTGTGTTTTGATCTGGTGTAAAACGTTTAAAAGGCGACGTGATGATTAACAGAGGAGCCGGTTTAGCCCAGAAGTATGATAATCGTGCGTGGTTTACTCGAATACGTCCCAGCGCGGCTCACCATTACCACCAACCGTTCCAACCATCTGCGCTCCGGGTTCTGAGTGGACAAAAGTCGTGCTGTCGTCTCAAGCTTGGGTCACCAACATTAAACCTTCACAGCTTAGGTCGCGCGTACAGCACGTTTCTCGCGCCACCATCAACAACCGAGGCAGCATCGGAAAGATGTTCCTGGGAGAAATCGTACAACACAGGTAACACAGGCCGCTTCTTCCCCGGTACAAGGCAGTCTGAAAACATGCGTGTCAGCATGACATATGTTCCCCTGGTAACACACTTAAAATGTCCAAAATCGTAGGAGCCGAGAGCGGGCTTTGCACGCCCTTAGCGAGTGAGATTTTATACATGGTGGTCGCTCGGAAAAGTCCAGATCGAGGTGATTGGGCGTTTGTGAGCGTGTTCAGGCTTCGGCACCTCTAACGCCCCAACGCGCCAACCAATCGCGATACAAATGGCACCATCGGGTGCGCCGACTCGGCGGACCATCGTGGTGTCTGTTTCGAAGTGATTCGTGGCGTGTGGCACGTGCCAGGTGGCGCGAGCCGGACCTCTGCAGAATTCAGTTAATCAGGGGTACAGGTCAAACGGCGGGTACTATTTACTCAGAACCTGGAAAAAATATGAGGTGACTCAAAACTTGCGGGTGCGTGCTTTTGTGACCGGCACCCACGTGCGATCCGCTTGGCGATCCACAGGCACGTGTTTCGATTTAGCCTCGGGGACCTCCGAGTGCCGTCAACAATGACCTAGGTGGCTGGACTTTGGTGAGGAGATAGATCAGCACGGGCTATCGAACAGTACCCCGTCTGATGGGCAGAGTGCAATGGGCTACGTGCAGCGCGCGTTCGTCTCTTTTACAACCTGTGTTTATTATGGGCCAACTGGCGGCGCGCAGACGGCGCAGTATGTCGCGATGATGACTTGGAAAGACGGTCGGGCAGTTGGACGATCACCTTCGATGGATTCAGGTCGAAACGAGGTGCAACTTGCACGTGACGCGCAAGGTGCCTAAGCGATCAACACTCCTGCTTCACTGACACAAAACTACAACGGCTGGGATGCTGAAAACTGGCGGCGGAGCACGTGATACGTGTCATTCGGTACATGTTGCTGCTTTGTAGGTCAATAACTTCAGCCTGGTGTGTGCGAGACGCACGTGCTGAGGTGCATCCGTCTGCGATTCAGGTCTATGGTTTGTGAACTGTTGATGCTGCAGACGCCAAATTTTACGGTGGGCTACGTCACAAACGCAATCGAGTCTAGGGCATTAGTGACGCCTTTATCGTGTATCTTTTTTAAGTACCAGGCCACTAAGCGGGTGCACAGGTCTGCGTGCGATAGAAGGCTTCCATTACGACCCCAAGCCAACCGTCTAAGGCGTTAGTTTGTCTCTAGTTATCGTGCAAACCGGAGACTAAAAATAATTTGACCGAAGACGGCGCGAGGGCTAAGCAAGGGCGGCATAAACAAAATAAGCATTAAATCACAATAAGAAGTGTGTTGGCACCACTCCTTCCTACCTGTGCTTAAATTTATCGTACTGCACTGCTCAATTACTGTACTACTTACAACGGCGCTAAACAGATAATCGTTACGCTTCTCGACTGAGTCTGTCTTACGATTCATTTCATATTCTGCGAAAATGGTAACTATCCCAAAGCAGTGTCGTACCTCAACTCTAGACTGAGCAAAGCAAAAGTTTAGCTGGTTTTAGTGCGAAACGTTCTTTCTTAGATTCACCATTACAAGATCGCACAGCTTCCAGGCCCCATAACAAGAACATCTAACGGCCAGCTAGAGTGAAGAATGAGCTGTCCGTCAAAAAAAGTTACCCGACGCATCGCCAGTCAATATTTTCATTGCGGATCGACTTTCCGCGTCATACGACGTAGAAATTTCAGCGCTAAACTTTGTGCCACCAGCCAACCAGGTAACCAAACTTAACAGTTTCCGATTCAAGCATACCGTTCAGCGACTATCACAAGCCACTACACCGACGCACAGCAGCCGGGACTTTTTGTAGTGCATTGCGAGGATGCCGGGGAGCTAACCACTCAACATAAGCGTCCCGTCCTTTCAGAGGCCTCCGCAAACCATGACATGAGAATGTGGCGCCATCTACCATGGCGGCGAGCTCTGGTCTGAGCGTGCTGCCATCTGAACGCTCCGCTCTCGAATCACTCTCCACGCCGAGGGCAGCCCATCGTTGGAGGAACACGGAAACAGAGTGTTGAGTCGGCAAGGTATCGGCGGTTACAGGCGTCGCTAGCGCCGGCCCGTCAGAAACGGGTCTCACCAGGCCCAGGACGAGGTCACCAGGACCGGACCGTAGGACGAGGTCACCAGGTCGCTCGCGGAGGCGGGCCGCAGTGCTGATCCGTGCAGAGGTTCCGGCGGTCAAACCCTGTACTTCTTCACAGCCAGAGCGACGCCTGCAGAAGCTGCGGCTCGGCGTCACTGGCCCAGTTCCAGATGGGTCATCATGTGCACGGCCTGTCAATTACCAGCCTGCCCCTGAAGCCACAGAAGCTGGCCTCCAACACCGGATCCAACACTACTGGTTGCTTGGTACTTTTGGGGTGAGTCAAATTATCATGCTAATAACCCACACGCCGTATGAGTCGGTGGAACCAATCAATGCCGCACAGTTCCACGGACAAATGTTTCAGCTAGAAGTCGAACTATATGGAATTCTAACGCAACAACTGAGCCAATGCAACTCCACAAATATTTAGCAATCAATAATACGTCTCATTAATAAAGACGTCGGTGAGAAATCACGCAGATGGAAGACGTCATCGGTTTGAACCAGAACTTTTTCTTCCTCAGCAGCTTGAGCTCAGACCCTCCAAAGCCCAGCAAGCCCGATGTCCTGCAGTACACCACCACGCCGCAGGATGCGGGAGCAGACCAGATGACTCGTCAGGCTACTCGTCCAGCAACAATTCTTGTCAACCACATCGTCACCAGCATCCCAAACCCCGACTATGCGACGGTGATACTATGTTATACCGGTTGGTTGGTTATTGGGTTATTTAATAATGCTCTCGATCGCCCGGGTCATTTCGCGTCGCAGCCTCTGAAGCCGGTTGTCGCGGGGGACGGCGAAATGTCGCTGTTACCCGGACTCGAACCGGGGACCTTTCGGCCAGGAGGCGAGGATGTCAACCATTACGCCACGCGGTCCCCTACTATGCCATACCAGCGACCATGATCCGGTTTCTCTGGTTGCACGGTTCCCGAAGGTTCGACCAGCAGTGCGGTCCCGGAGAGCAGTAAGACCAACAAAGAGCGCAGGCTTCAAGTACCGCAGCCTTGATCCACTGACGGCCGTCGGGAGTCCAGTGGCCAGCGCCACGTCTGCCGACAGTGACAAGTCGGCCGAGCTCCCCAGCATCTGGAGTGCAAACGTCAACGCACAGCCCGATGGCGACTGTCAGCTTCCGGCATCCCGGCTGTCCGCCGCTGACTGGCAGTGACGATCTGAGGGGCCTCCAGGCAACGCGGGACGCAGCTGGACGCCAGCAGGACGCCTCAGTTCCGGCCGAGTCCGCCTGCGTTTACAACAGTCTGAAGTGTGGATTCGCCAACCAGCTCAGAACAGATGAAGCAGCATTCTTCAAGACGGTCCTTCACCGAGTCATCCACACAAAGACGGAGCGAGCTCAAACGAAAAAGGAATCTGCCGTCCTGCTTCGCCCAGAGGTCGCCCATAGGCTCAAGGCATGCTTAGTCGACGCGGGCATTGCAGTGTGAATGGCACAGCGGGCCCGGAGGGCGCACCCCGCCCCTCCGCCTTCAGGGGCCGTCAGCGCCACTGGCCGTGTTGGCCGGCAGCCCCGGCATCGCATGAGCCACCCAAAGGCCGCTAATCCCGGCGGCGTGTACTCCACCATGCCTAGGTGTTCCGCACGGATCGACTCACATCTTGCCTTTGTCATACCTCTCGTCAACCGCCCAATCATTACTGGTTTCCTGCATTACGTCTGGAAACAGGCCACCGTGGTGCTGATACATACGAGACTACATGCATTACTCGCAGAGAAGGACCACTGTCTGATCCATCAAAATACAATGTTGGCAAACGTCCTGGCGTGGTTGCGAAGCTGCGTGACCCACATCCTCGACTACGCCGCAAAACATCGTATCTTGATATAAATATATAAAATAAATATATAAACATATCAAACACACAATAAGCGTACCGTTCGACACATTCAACTAACGACGCTGTCATCGACATCGTCAGCCAGCCGTCGCCAGTTCAGATGCTCGGATGTCAACAGCCGTCGGCTCCCCTGGACGTTCCAAAGCCTCACACTCTGTCTTTACACCCAGCGGCCTCTGCGGCTAAACGAAAACTTCACGCCATATCTCTGAAACGTTTCAAAAGCAACTTCTCAAACACCGACAAACCGTTAAAGGATGATGCATTAAACTTCATACAGCTTACGACATAACCCCAGGCAGTATCATGTATATGACGTAGATGGCGTATAACAGACCCAATGATATGTCAGCTCTGTTATACACCAACGACATGCAACAGTGTGCTTATCGTGCTATTCCCGTTATCCTACACCAATAGCACGCAGTTACTCCACAAGTCCCCAACCACTGACCGAATAGCGTGCCTCCGCGCAGCAGCCTTCAGTCAGCTTTTGCAATCGCTTCAACTGGTTCCTACCCAACCACTTAAAAAATCCAACAAAGAATCGATGGTAGTCGGAGTCCCCGGTCAAGACGGACATCTGGACATCTGAGATATCCATCATGATGGATGGAAATCAACTGAGCTTTCTATAAATACTTGGTTGTTAAATTTTCGGACATTACAAGTAATTGAATGCACTGCTGGTTCTCTACTTGGCTTCAACAAATTGAGCGCGTTCTTCCGAAAGAACAGAAAAGAAAACTGAAGACATCAAAACGTCAGATAAAAAACACGTTATAAGCATCGCAGATTCGCATGCCTACTTGATTAAAAAACATGCACTTGACGTTCGCGAAAACAAGAAAGAGCGGGCCGCCCACCAAAGCGGACCGTTCGTTCTTTGAACGCCTGAGGCTGCTGGTGTGCTCCCTGCAGGGTGACCGTGCAGACAGCACGGCCCGGGCGCCGGCAGGGCCCGTGCCGATTGCTGACAGCCGGAGCAAGGTCGCCTAAACAAGCAGCGCCCAGTGACCGCGGGGGAGCCGCGGGCCGTATAAAAGCGCCGCCGCCGGGCGGACGGCGTCAGAGACTTCGGCCAGCCGCCAGCCAGCACCATGGCCACCAGGCTGCTGCTGTTGCTGCTCGGTAAGTGGGCTGCCGCCGCCCGCCGCAGACGGCGCCTGATCACGCCCCGATCACGGGAACATGACGGCCCTCAATGGCCGATGCCTTGTTTGATTCTTTACTTCTTGTACGGCTCTCATACCTTTTGTATTTTTCGTTCACTGTGACGTCAGTCTGCTGTCATTAGACTTCGCACCTCTCTTTTTCATTTCATTTGTGCCCGCTTCTTTACTTCTCGTTGACTGCCAACATGCATATAAACGCATTTTTATTTCGAAAATAAAATACCTACAATACGAATAACATACCATAAAATAAAATACCCTGAAAACGGAGGCTAAGCCACATGTTGGCCCCGGGTTTTCCAACGAAAGGGGAGCCGTGGGCTCGATGGATAAAACCTCGCCTCTCAATATGCTGCCAGCCCGCCACTTCCTTACTGGTCGTTCACCATGACGTCAGCCAGATCTCAATATGGGCGAGTCCGTCGCTCCTTTTCGTCCGCACCAGTCGTTCGTTTCGTCTGCTCTGTATTCGAAAGGCGACTAACGTCTCGCCCTCTGCTCCTCCGCCGTGACGTCATAGGCACGTCACAATGAACATTCGTCCATCCAGCTCTGTGACGCTCTGCTGAATCGTTTTCTTCACTTAACTGTACTCCGAGGCATAACATACTGAGGCATGAAACCTGGCTTCCGTCCCTTGACTTCAGTGCTGGTGCCAGTTATTGGCCCAACGTCAGAGAAAACTCGTGCAATTCGGCATGAGAGGTTCGAAGCCGAACCTTCTCTTACGGTCGGGAGACATCGCTCAAGCCGACAACAGAGCCGCACGCTTCTGCATAGAAACTGGGCACGATTTACTGTCAGTGTATGTTCACTGTCGGGGTATATTGGGTTCTGTCTGTCAGCATGACATATTCACACCTTGGTCGGTTTTTCATTGATGAAAACGCTGCGCCAAAACGCACTCCGTATTGCGCTTTCACTGCTCTTTTTCCGGAAGAGCCCTAGACACATAAAAAAACAAGAATTTTCCTCATTCTGCTATTATGCTTAGTGGACTGCCTGTCCTCGTACACTACGTAACGTCAATCATTAGTCGTACATAAACGGCAAAAAGCACACCATGTGTATTATGGACAGACGTAAATTGTGCGCAATGAAAAAAGCAGGGAACACGACGCATATCACAGGTATATTTCCTTTCCCCCAATTCCACGGCAGTCTTATTATCTTGGTTCGAAAACAAATGTTAAAGATGCAACACTTCCTTTTACCCTCGCTTTGGTGTGCCCTACAATCCCAGGACTGTAGGATTCTGAGAGTGGTAAGATAATAAGCTCCGCTCAGTGTCTTTGCCTATTGCGAAAAACGGTCTGCATGAATCGCACCAGCTTTTAGATTTGTGCTCTGGTCAATTTGGCATCGTACAGCATCCCATTTTCCTCAATAAGTCGAACGCTGTTGCAATGTCGTCCCAAAATATCTTATTACACCAGCCTAACATGACGCCGCGCGGCCGTACCCGCGTGCCAGCGTAAAGCTATGATTTTTTACAAATGAAGGTTCATATAGAATGGAAAATGGTCTCTAATGGCGTCTGGACTTTCCGCATGGTTAAGGAAACAGACAACTCATATTCAGGAGTGGCCATCTCACCAAGTCATCACCCAACGATGGCCTACAGTCAAAATGCTGAGTCAAATTTTAATATATGTCTTTTGCGTGTGAAATCCAGTTTCTCCCAGTACGAGGAAAGTTGTTTCAATAGTCATGCCAAATGAGCCTTCAATTTGTTTCATCTCTTCCTATCATTTTAACTTATACTAGCAACCATTATTATGCCCTGCACGAGCAACACTGTTTCAACACGAGCCCATTAGCACGGAAATCAAAGACGGTCATAGCACAAACGCGACTTGCGTTAAAACTATATGTAGGCCACGCGGACCTGAATACGAATGAATGTTCAGGCACCCGGTAACACCTAGCACGGGGGGCGAGGCCCCACCGCTTTGTTGGTCGCAACCAATAAGCCTGGATAACTGAAGTTTCATTCAAGGTGGCCATGGGTGTAACCACGGTTCAAAGAATAAGTACGGCGGGGGTAAAATTACTTTTTTCGGGCGTTGCATGACAAAGTTCGGTTAAAATACATTTGGCTGAATTTCAAAGTTCAAGAAATTGTGTCATCAATGGGAAATACCTATTTGATACCTTAAAAATGAGGGGGGCAAACCACCACTTAGGAAAAACTGCACGGGATATGTCTGCCGCAGCCCACGCACAGATTACACCCATGACGGAAGCGTCCTGAAATTTGCGGACTCAGGTAGTAATTATGTGAGCCGTATTTCATTCTCTTCCAATTAGGGGATGAAAAGTTGACGGGAAGTTTCTGGGAACCTCTCCAACTGCAAAGCGGTTCGAAAGCACCTTAAATGAGGAGACAAAACTGGAAGGCGCTGGGCGTCAGGGTCAAACTTTTGTTGCGCAGGAATTTCAGATGAGCCTCAATAACCTAACATACTGGCTAACATAACGATAACATGAATTACGGATACATTCATGGATATAATACGAGCGGTACCGCCGAGAACATTCAGTTTGTCCTTGTCGGGATTTTTTTTAACTGCGGTGTACGATTTTCATACTCCGGGCACTTCGCTGGCACTTAAACACCGCAAGCCGGACAAAATTTAAGTCCAGAAATCCATCAGAATGGCCACCTTTGGAAAACTTTCGCTTGTCTTTTGTTCGTTGTCTGTTTAAATTATCTGCTCTTCATAATTTATTTCTGGGAGTGCAAATTTGAGAAGAACCTGTAAGTCACTTCTCCCGGCAGATGATTTCCCTTGCCGCGGATTTGCCTTGCGATTTCCCCAAACGTACGTATAATAGCGCTGTATTTTGAACGGCTATACAGGAACATTACATTTCAACTATCACCCGCAATGGAGGCCATGCTCCCCCCAGGTTTTCCGACGATACCTTCCCAACGGTTTGCTTGATCCACCTGAAACTTGGCGTACCTTCTGGGGCAGCCTTTCCGCAACTCGTGGCACAAAAAATCCTCATGTTGCCAAAGTAACAAGCTATGGCTTCATAACACAAACCTTGTCAGCCGTTTTTGCGCGCCAGTGCGGCCGGTTGACAACGGTCTCATTTTTCTCTTGCTGTAAGATGGCTGGAGTGCACAAATGCCATAAAATATACGCCAATCGACTCAAAATTGTATGCTCTGTAAGACTATACATATATCTGGTAGGTTTATGCTCAATGCCGGGATCATCGGGGGTGTAAACTAAGGTCATGAGCTACAGCGAGAAACACGTTATTTTTCACCTCTCAAAACGTAATAACAGGTATCACAAAACAATCTACAGACCCAGAAAATAATTTAACACATCTAAGTCATGATTTTTAGATACTGTGAGGTCATTCTAGGTCAATGGTTTGGAATAACCCTGGATCACCTAAGGTGACCTTGGATGACCTAAGACGTCATCCCACAATAGAGTTGGTTAATTGAGATGTTACATTTAACTTCACCATATATTGTTACTCAAAAAAAATATTTTTGCAGCTCCGAGAACGTATTTAAGCCGACAGCCCCGTTGGACAAGGACTGACCTCGCACGACTTGGATCGAACTCCATGGATGAAATACGATCATGTGGGGCACAAATGAACTTAGAGTTGATAGATGAACACTATGATATCCGTTTCGCTTCTCTGCCATTTATTCTTTGGTGTTCATTTGTGCTTAAACTCGAAAAATCACCATTTTCTGCTATTTTTTTATTTTTAGCCCGACCTGGAAGCTCGCCTGTGACCCGAGACCATAAAATAGGATGCCAGTCACGAGATCTCGTCACCAGCAACACGCTCTTTTTCTGCAACGCTCTCGAACGAACAATGTGGAAATAGCCGGGTGGGGGTGTACTCCCGCCAAACGTCCGCGTTATGCAGAAACCCCTATAAGACAGAGCGTTAAGGTATGAAATTAAAAACGGAATATCAATAGGAAAACTGAATAAATACGCAAGACGTGCTCTTTTACGTTCATTTTATTTTGAGACATACGAAAAACTGAATAAATACATAGGACATTTAATTTTACGTTCATTTTATTTTGAGGTTTTCGCACGCAGGGCTATCTGGCAGTTGGCGTTTTGCTTGAACGCCTTTTTGCGCAGCGATTTTATACATCCAAAGCATATTCTGTTGGCAGTTAGGGCAGTCACCCAACACTAAAATCCTGCGAACAAAGTTTAAAAGACGCGTAATGTAGAACTGATTCTCTGCAAACTACAAAAAAGGAGCTTTCTATGTGGTCATACCACATGTAATTTCCTTCGCACAGTCATGTAATCCCAACCGATCAGTCACCGGTATTTGTCGTTACAGTCATCTGGCAATGCCAGCAGCCATCCAGCTACACGCTAACAAAACCCGACGCAACTCCTGATAGCAGCCGGCACTACATGTTGGTGTCCACTTGCCTTAAAAATTCAGCCCCAATATATCGAGCGCACAAGAAATTTGCCACTTGAATGCTTCAGGATTACTTAATTGATGTCCGGCATTTGCTAAAGCAAAAATATTCGTAAAGTGACGCAAAGGATGGCATTACTCAATGTCCTTAAACGAACAAAACTATGAAGTAGGATTTTCATTGGCAAAATGCTTCCTACTTTATGCGAAAAAAATCATTGCATACCAAAAAATAACGACTCCAATGCCCCACAGGACTCTTCAGCCTTACTGATTCCCCGCTGCTAAAACGACTAATACAGCCCGTTTACCACGCACGTTTCCCGGCTGTGACCAGACCCTGCACGACACTCGTTCCTGTAGTTGCACCTGACCGCAGGCGGCACGGGTCGCCCGTTTCGGTCTGACCTCGCGCGACACCGGCACGGCACCGAGCTGCGTGACCTTCAGTGTTTGCTGCGCTGCTGACCGGCGACCGACGATGACAGGCCGCTCTCTCTCTCTGTCCGCAGTGTCGGCGTGCTCAGCCGAGTTTGGCTTCCAGCCAAAGCGGCAATGCACGTATGACTACGAAGCGAAGCAGGCCAGCGGTATCCCGGGCCTGAAGACCCAGTGGTCGGCCCTGGGGATGAAGATGAGCGTACTCGTCCAGGCGCCCACCAGCGACCACCTGTACATCCAGCTGCAGGACATCAAGCACGGCGAGCTGCTCAATAAGGTGGCGAACCAGCTGTGGCGCCAACATATGGACATCCCGTACCATACCATCACCCAGTTCCAGGACGCGCTCGGCAAAGTGTTCAAGGTCGAGATGAAGCAGGGCGTGGTGCGTTCCATCACCACCTCGCAGGACGACCCCACCTGGGTGGTGAACATCAAGAAGTCGGTGGCGCAGCTGCTGCAGGTTAACCTGAAGCAGCATCAGTGGATGGACAGCCGCAGCCCGCTGCAGCCGCACAGCTACCAGAACGGCAAGACCACCGAGACAGACCGCTTCTTCCGCGTCATGGAAGACAGCATCGGCGGCGAGTGTGAGACCCTGTACGAGCTGACGCCGCAACTCACCGACAGCGTTAAGGCCGACATCCTGACGGAGTTGCGCCAGCACTCGCAGTCGCCGGGCAACCTGCCCCAGTACAGCACGTTCAAGCCGTTCGTCGTCACCAAGACGAAGAACTACCAGAACTGCTTGTCGCGGCCGGTGTGGCAGCACCTGACGCCGCCGGCGGTGGCCTGCCGCGCCGACGACTGCCACCTGACGGCCACCAACCGCAGCACCAGCGTCCGCTACGTGCTGGACGGCGACCAGACCGACTTCCGGATCCAGTCGGTGGTGGCCGAGAGCGAGGCGCTCATGTTCCCGTACGGCCACGAGACCGAGCAACTGTGGACCGTCACCAACCAGACCATGTTCCTGCACGACTGCAAGCCAATGGCTGGCTTCATCGGCGAGCCGAGCCAGCCGAAGACGGAGCGGTCGCTGGCGTTCCAGTACCCGACCGGCGACGGCAAGCCGCTGAGCATCCCCGACCTGCAGTCGGAGCCACAGGTCAGCGCCGTCATGCCCGGCGTGCCCGTCCAGCTCATCAAGAAGAACATTGGCCCCGCGGAGTTGGTGCAGCACGCCCAGCAGCTCATCCAGAAGGTTGAGAACTTCCAGGAGCAGGTGCCCGACCCCGTCACCCAGGACGTGGCCGGCTTCGTCATCGAGATTGAGCGCATCTTCAGCTGGATGAGCTACCACCAGTTGGAGCAGGTGTACGAGGGCCTGCACACGCAGGAGCAGAAGGAGATCTTCTTCGACGTGCTGACGATGGCGTGCACCAACCCGGCCGTGACGCTGCTCATCGACTACGTCATGCAGCGGGAGGTGACGTCGGCGCGCGCCGCCACCCTCATCGCCCCGCTGCCGATGTGCATCAAGACCCCGACGCCGCAGATCATCTACAAGCTGTTCCAGCTGTTCAAGCGGCCTACCACCCAGCAGTGGCCGGCCGTGCACACCACTCTGGCTCTGGCCTTGGGCAACATCTACCACCAGGTTTGCGTCAGTAACGTCACGGTCGACTTCAGCTACGCCACGGGCCTGTACCCGAGGCCCTTCTGCACGGACGACATGACGACGGTACTGACGCAGGAGGTGATCCCCTTCTTGAAGCAGCAGATCGACAACCACCAGGAGCCGGAGAAGCTAGTCTACATCCAGGCACTCGGCAACATCGGCCACAAGCAAATTGTGCCCATCCTGAAGGAGATCATCGCCACCGAGCCCAGCGCGCTCACCAAAAGCAAGGCCGTGTATGCGCTGTACCGCGTCAACGCGCAGTGGCCGGAGACGGCGCGTGAGATCGTGTCACCGCTCTTCCACGATCAGACGCAGTCGGCCCACGTGCGACTGGCCGCCTTCACAATGCTGCTGGCCGGCAACCCGCCGATCGCCTACTGGCAGAAGATGGCCGTCGGCACCTGGGCGGAGCGTTCCCACGTCGTGGCCGGCTTCGTGCACAGCGCCTACAACTGGCTGGCCAACGTCACCATGGCGCACGTGCACCCGCTGTTCGAGATGAGCCGGCGCGCGCGCATCACGCTGCCGCTGATCCGGCCGCCGCCATCCGGCTACCTGCACTGGAACAGCTACAGCACCGTGGCCGACATCGTCTATCACTTCCAGACAGCTGACATAACCAAGACCAGCTTCATTCCCAGCAGCAAGTCGGTCGTGCCGCAGGCCTTCTACCGCGAGTTCTGGCAGTACATCAACAGCGTCGTCTACAGCAGCACCAAGGTAGTGGCCAACGTGCAGGGTGTCGAGAGCCTGATCGAGGAGGCGCTGGCGAGCCCTGGCCGACGCCAATCGCCGCGCGACCTGAGCGTCGCCTCTGACACGCTGCGCACCATCGAGCGCGAGCTCAAGCTCCAGGCGCTGCCGAAACGTGAGCCGTTCCAGTCGACCGCTTACGTGCAGGTGATGGGCGCCATCGACGCCATGTTCACGGTCAAGTCGAGCCAGCTGGACGACATGCTGGAGCGGGCGCGCCAGGGCGGCGACTTCAACGCCCAGCACGCGCAGAAGCTGGCCTACCTGGAGGACAAGACGGTGACGTTCCCCTCTGAGATCGGTCTGCCCGTCATCTACACCAAGAAGACGCCGATAGTGGTCTCGGTGCGCGGCCAAATGAGCGCCAAGTGGAGCTACCAAGAGGGCACTTACACCGCCGCCATCGAGCACGCTCAGCCATTCGTGGCCTTCAAGAGCCGCGTGCAGGTCTTCACGGTCAGCCCCTTCACGCTGCGCGTGCTCGGCACCGGCGTGGAGAACAACGTGCAGCTGTCGCTGCCCATGACGATCAAGGCCACGCTGGACGTGGACGCGAAGAAGCTGCAAGTCTCAACGGCGCTGGTCAACCAGCCGTCCCCGGTCAAGGTGGCGCACATCAAGACCTTCCCCTTCACCACCGCCGTCAAGGTCAATGACTATTCGCAGCTGACCACGTCCCCCGACACCAAGGAGATCATCATCACCGGGCGCAAAGTCATCGAGATACCCTTCGGCGAGTGGGTGGGTATCAAGGGCAAGCTGCGACTGGAGTATGAGAACCAGGTCATGAACTTCGGCACCTGGTACACCGAGTTCCAGAAGCGAGGCTCGCTCAAGAGTCAGCTGAGCTCTTGGTACCTGATGGACTCGCTGCGCAGCCGGCAATACGATCTGATCATCAACACGGCCCAATCCGAGTCGCGGAAGTTCGAGACGACCTGGACCTGGACGAGTTCGTGGCAGCGGGATACGCCGATACGGCATCCCATCATCGAGAGCGCCCATCACCACCAGAAGGTGTTGCAATCAGTGCGGTCCGTGCACGATATAATGCAGCAGAAGAGTGCCGACAACAACTCCCACCTCGGCCTCACGGCCACGACCACTATCACGCAGAACGGCGGCCGTGAGCTGCACTACGCCTGGCTGCTGGCACTCACTGCTGACACCGAGTGGTACAAGCAGGACCTGCAGTTCCAGGGCGAGACACCCAACAACAAGGTCTGTCTGCGCACCAGCCTGGCCTACCCGGCGCTGACCGACTCTCGCCAGGGCCTCCTCAGCGGTGACGTCAGCATACCGCTGACGGCCAACTTCGGCTACGGCACCGACTGCCAGCAGCACAGAATCACCATGAAGGGCCGCGTGGAACGCGACCAGGTGGCGCAAAGCTACGCCACCAGCTGTCCGGAGGCGCAGCGCTGTCGCGTGCACGAACAGCAGGACAACCCCAACTCGGCAGACTGCCGCATCGCCAAGGACCACGCGGCGCTGGCCAACTACGCCGAGTTGGAGTTCACCATGCACAACGTGAGTGCGCAGCGCTGGCCAACGCCCGCGGCGCCTCCTCGAAGAGGCGCGCCGTGTTTGCCGCTCTTACGCAGCCGCGTCGCATTCAGGGCAACCTTGCCGCGCCCCAGACCGTGTGCTCCCGCCACATGACTTAAGAGCAATATGGCGTCTTTCATTTCGCTAACCGGACCGGTTTTCTGTTTCCAGTTGCCAATCGCCTTCCGCAACGCCTCGTACAACCTGGACTACTACGCCAAGTACCTGTTCTGGCCGTACACGACCAACGACCCGTACAAGACGAACACCAAAGACAAAGTCCTGATCCAAGTGCGCGTGAACCCGGCCACGAGCACCTTCAGCGCGCACGTCATGAAGCCGTTCGAGACCACAAAGTTCGAGCAGATCGTGATGCCGTTCAACGTGCTGTACGAGCCGTACCTGCTGACGATGCGCAAGTCCATCTCCAAGAAGATCATCGACTCATGGTTCGGCGTCGACAAGTCGGTTTGCCTCGTGGACAAGCAGGTGGTGAAGACGTATGACAACCTGACGATGGCGTGGAAGCCGTCCTCGGAGTGCTGGACGCTGCTCACCAAGGACGCCAGCGACGTCATGAAGCTGGCCATCCTGGAGAAGCACATCAACGGGCAGCCGGCCGTGCGCGTCCTGGTGGACAACCACGACATCGAGATCATCAGTTTGCCTTCGAGCTTCGAGGTGAAGGTCGACCGCAGGACGTGGCCGCTCGACAGCCGGGAGCCGATCACTGTGCACTCGTCTGACCATCAGACCACGCTGGCCACCATCAGCCAGCCGGCCAACGACTGGGTCAAGGTCACCCTGCCTAAACACTGGGCGCAGCTGAAGCTGACCAAGGAGGGCGTCCAGATCTTCATTTCGCAGATCATCTATCGCAACAAACTGACGGGCGTCTGCGGCAACATGGACGGCGAAACGAGCGACGAGATGGTCGGCCCGCAGGGCTGCGTCTTCCAGAACGAGCGGCCATTCTTCAAGAGTTTCTGGGTGCCGCTGGACAGCCAGTCCCAGCAGTGCCGGCCGCAGCTGCCCGATCCGAGCCAGTGCGTGCGCAAGCCGCGGCCGGCCAACGCGCAGAGCTCGTCCAACTACCAGCCGTACTAGATTCTGACCGTGCACCCCCACAGATCGCCGACCCACGCGCGAACGCGACCACGAAATGACGAGCCGCGGTAGTCCGCCGGCCGTGTACCCGAAGGCCAGTTGTCACGTGCAGGCAGATATACCGCATTAACCTGTAGTCATAGGGTGTGCATCGTGTGCTGATGTCAGGGAATAAACGGGCCGCAGTGAACGAGGACTGTTCATTCCGGCGAGCACGCACCGTCGAGGAAATGACGAAGGAAGTGATAGAACTGGCACTGCAGGCCTTCCCCGGACCCAGCCTTTCACTCTCAAGGTCTGCACCGGACAGCCAAGACAAATCTGTGTCGTGCCGTAGTGGTCAGTCGATCTGCACCAACATAGTTACAGTTAAGACTGTTACAGAGCTGTTTTGTTACAGGGATGTTGCAATATTTTACAGAAAGGAAGGTTCGAACGGACCGCATTTCAGCCATCCCTTTAAATAATTAAGAACGGCGTGGCGCAAAAGAATAGCGATTTGCATTTCCTTAACAAGGAGAACAGTTTTGCTGGTCCGTTCCAAATTCCGAAATGGCAACAGCACGTACTCCAAACACGTTTTATTACGTCCTCTTCAGCCTGTGCTATAGCGCACCGGTGACTGGGCAAAAATCAAAACAATGACGTGCGAGGAGCGACAATTTTTATCCATTTCGGTAAGAAACAAGAATATACTCGACCTATATCGAGGACATTCTAAACGTCCAAGAGAAGATGTTCAATGAACATGAAACAAAGCAGAGGCACTGCAGTATTCAAGTAGGCTTGATGACATACAATTCACTGATAATCGCAATAACGTTAAGTTTGAAAACAGCTCTTTCGTCAGCTCCAATCCAAAGAGAACCAGTCACGTCAGCAACCAATGACAGAAGGTAATGATACGAGTACAACCAATTAAAGTGAAGAATATCATAGGTGGTTACTTACATCAATGTACCAACTGATACCTACCTGGGCACTAATTTCACCAAAATTAAGTACCATTTGATACCTTCTTAGTCTTAGAACTCACAACACAACGCAACAAGGAAAGTACGTTTAAACTGAAATGGCACGCGCGTCATTTCGTGTAACTGTTGTTGTCATGAAGTGTTTTCACGTAAGACACATCGTTGAAAATCCGAATTCTTCTCAGCGAGACGGAGTCCTAGATACACCTGCAAATTTTCGCCATATGCATTTGAGAAAAAAAATTGGACGGATTTCAAAGGTGCCGCGCGCCGAGTGTCGTTTTGACACGTACCAAGTTTCAGTGCCATGCCATTTTTACTGGAACTGAACGCGTTTAATATAAATCTATAAAAGACTGATAAACAACTCATATCTCTTCAGGTGGGTCGCGACCGGCTTGTCCGGGCCCTGCAACGTATCCGCCATCGCAGTACGAGACAGGGCCACGTACTGACATTACCGAACACCGGGACCGAGGCAGGACGGCAGCTGTTCTGCGCCAAACAGCCGAGTCTGTAACAACCTCCCCTCCCCCACCCAAAGCAGAAATAGCAGCGTCCCATTGTTCCAATGCCCACTGCGTAGCCGTTTTTCACCTCCTGCTGTGTGCGGCAGTCTTGTCAGCGTTCGGATGTGTTCGCTTCATTGCCACAATGTTTGTTTTGTAATGCACGACGCGTGGCACGGAAAAACATCGTCGGAATGGACGTGTTCGGGTTCAAGGCATTACATTTCATTGCTCTCAGCTGTGGAGAAGATTCAGACGTGACCTTTTCTTATTAATCTCATCCACATATACAAGTCTGTCTGGGCTAAAAATACTAGAAGTGGTATAAGGAACGATAATATGATACTGCAAAAAAGCACTTATTGCCGAGTCAAACTTCCGTTCCTGACGTTGACAACTACCCTGTTGTAGATGGTTCCTGTTGTACATCAAAGCATCGCTCACGTTCGCTAGCCTGTCCTCTGACCTGCCTCGCGACTATCGTGTCTGTAGAAGACCTGCCGCCACCTGCCACTGCGGTCTCGGCACAGATCAAGTCAATACCCCCCCCCCCCGCCGCGGCCGCGGGCGGCAGGCCGGCAGACGGCTGAGGCTGGCAGATGGCTCTGTTCTACACCGAAAGCCGGCTGGACGGGCACTGATCACGGAGTGGCAACCCGCAAAAACCTGCAGGGTCCAGACAAATCCAGACTTTGTGGTCTGTTCTAGTTTTCGAGGCGCAAACCTTAGAGGCCCTGTCTTCCGCAGGCTATGCTGCCTCGTATTATGGACGACTTCGAAACGCCAATGCCACCCTGAGTGCCGCCTTACCATGATCAGGGCCGTCAGTCGTTCGATTTCGTCCGCCAGATGAGGGGCCCGCGCCCGCCGGCTGACTTCCGTGCGCTCCGTGAGGCAGCTGAGAGGCACCGGGCCGCCAGAGGAGGCCAGCTGGAGGCTGGCGAACGCCAGCACCGCGCCAGGGACCACGAGGCCGTCCAGGCCCAGCGACTGCAGCATCGACCAGTCAACTGGTCACCATCCGACTAACGCATCGACAGTACGTCATCTGGCCAGTCGACGTACTGACTGGAGCACCAACTGTCAGTTGACAACAAGCACACCAATCAGATGCCCTGACTACAGCAGTGAGTCAGTTGATCACCCCACACTAGATGGATGCCCTGACGGCCTCCGTCCTCACCTGCAGTCCTCTCCAGCAGGTCTCCACCAGTCTTCAGCAGTCCTCCCCAGCAGGCAGCTGTCAGTCCTCACCTGCAGTTCTCCCCAAGAGGCCTCCATCAGTTCTCACCCGTAGTCCTCTCTACCAGGTGGCTACCAGTTCTCACCTGCAGTCCTCTCCAGCAGGGGACCGTCGGTCCTCACCTGCAGTCCTCCCCAGCAGGCCTCCATCAGTCCTCACGTGCAGTCCTCCCCGGCAGGCGGCTGCCAGTCCTCACCTGCAGTCCTCCCCAGCAGGCCTCCGTCAGTCCTCATCTGCAGTCCTCCCCAGCAGGCCTCCATCAGTCCTCACGTGCAGTCCTCTCCAGGAGGCCTCTATTAGTCCTCGCCTGCAGTCCTCCCCAGCAGGCCTCCGTCAGTCCTCACCTGCAGTCCTCCCCAGCAGGCCTCAGTCAGTCCTCACCTGCAGTCCTCCCCAGCAGGCGGCCGTCAGCAGGTGTCCGCTGCGGTCGGCCAGGTACACGTTCTGTCCGTCGGCCGGGTCCCGTGCCGTCACGCGCAGCACCACGGCCACCGTATCCAGTTCACCGTACGGCGGTCCGCCGGCCGGCAGCGAGCCAAGCCGAGCCAGCTGGCGGGCCGGCGGCGCCAGAGCGGAGCCGCCGCACGGCTCAAACCGGCACTGGGAGCCGGCCGTCAGCTGCAGCACACCGCCCCTGTCGGAGGTACCCTCAGTGACTCAGCTGCACCTCATCGTCCCTGTCGGAGGTACCCTCAGTGACTCAGCTGCACCTCACCGGCCCTGTCAGAGGCACCCTCAGTTACTCAGCTGCACCTCACCGGCCCTGTCAGAGGCAGCCTCAGTTACTCAGCGCACAGTTCAGCTGCAGTACACCATTCCTGCGGAAGACACCCGCAGTTACTCAGCCGTACGCCGCCCCTGTAGAACACACCTGCAGCTGGTCACCGCCCAGTTCAGCTGCATCTCACCTTCCCTATCGGGCACACCAACAACTTCTCCGCGTACCAAATCAGCTGCCCCTCACCACCCCCGTCAAATCCATTCGCGGTTACTACGCGTGCCATGACACGCAGTAGAGCTGATTGAGCATGGCTCCGCTGCACAGCTCCGTTGACCGCACTGACCGGCCGGCGGCGGGCATGCTGCGGCACGGTGCGCTAAACACGGCCAGGGGAGAGGGAGGCGGGACACTGACCGTTTCCCGGCGGCGGCGGCGCCACACAGCGAGACGGCGCGTCCCTCCGCCAGGAACGCCTGCAGCTCCTCAGTGGGTCGCCACAGCGTCAGGATGGCGCCGCTCGGCGGTACGTTGCCTTCACCGGCCAAACGAACCTGACAACACGGACAACGGCCAACAGTGAACACAACGAAACGGCCCAGCACGAAAACAGCTGGACAAAACGAACCTGACAACACGGACAACGGCCAACAGTGAACACAACGAAACGGCCCAGCACGAAAAGAGCTGGACAAAACGAACCTGACAACACGGACAACGGCCAACAGTGAACACAACGAAACGGCCCAGCACGAAAACAGCTGGACAAAACGAACCTGACGACACGGACAACGGCCAACAGTGAACACAACGAAACGGCCCAGCACGAAAACAGCTGGACACCTCGATGACAATGTTTGTCGTCTGTTGTAATAGGCGGTCAACGTGATAGAACTGAATCAATATGACACAGCAGCCACGTTTCCAGGGTAGACTGCCACAAGCTGGTATCCCGTGAACGCTGGAATTAGCATAAGCGACCATATCTCCTCCAGCATTCCCGCTTTTCCCTCGGTGGCAATGCTGCGTCGCCGCCTAAACAAAGCACACGTGGCCGGCTGTCACCGAAACACACCAGTAGCAGGCTGACCCGCTACTGTCCGTCAAATCTCTGTCAACACCGCCGTGGTCCGCTGGCTTGTCAACTCGCTCGCATCACCTGGGGGTCCGTGAAGACACTTCAGTCGCCGCCAGCTCACTCCCGGCAGCGGGAGGTTGGTGGACTCGCTCTCGGTGTAGCGGAGTGGCCGTCAACTCACCCTGAGCAGCGGAGTGGCCGGCCGGTGGTCGGCGGGCTCCTGCTGCAGACGGGCAAGGAACTCGGTCTCGATGCGCTGGCGCTGCTGGTCCTGGTGGCGGCGCTGGTACTCGGCAGCCAGCAGCTTCTGCTGGTCCGTCAGCAGCGACTGACCGACACACAGGTCCACCCGTCAGGTCCTGCCTCGCTGCCAGCAGGCACTCACCTCCCGTCGGCGCACCAGCACAAAAACGACATCATTCACACGCCACAGCAGTGCCGCGGCCGGCAAAAACAGAAAAAACATAGTTCTGCTGATAACAAAATAGCTGTGATCGGTTCCCCATATCTAGACAAGGAAATAAGATCAAACAGTTCGATAGCATGACGATCAGCAACGACAATGGCCATGTAACTTTGGTATCTCTGTCGTCCAGTCAGGATGGCATTCAAATCTCGCGTCGTTCTTCACTGAGACACCATCAAATTGGAGCACCCTGTCGGACGGTGAGGTGAACATATAAGGTGGTTCTCACATGCTTTTGTGGAGTAATTAAAAGGGCTCCTGCATATTTATGTTTATTCATAAGGAAAATTATTTGTGCAAAATGTCATTAATTCTTATCAGCGTTTACCAATATCTCATGACCCCTGACTTGAGATATTGGTTGAGTTGACTGACTTCTCAGCTTGCATCTGTAAGGCATAAGTGTTCTGCTTGTTTGAAGAACGACCATTACGCCACATCAGGTCTCCATTTTCACAGCCGGACACCGTCAGCGGACAGATCCGGGCACCGTCAGCGGACACGGCTGGCTACCGTGCGTGGAGAGGGGCGTCCGCCACCAGTCTCACCTCGACACTGCCGGGGTCGGCCGCCAGGCTGAGACACTCGAAGATCTCCTGACCGGTGGTGAGGTGGCGGACCAGGGCGCGGCTGACCGGGCGCCGGCTCGGCGTCAGGCCGCCGCCGCCGCCGCCAGCGCGGAGGTCCCGCTCCACGGCCGCGTACAGTCGCTCCAGCCGGACCTGACGGGCCGCCTCCGCGCCGGCCGACAGCCGCTGCTGCAGCCGACCCGTCCGAAACACTGCCGCAGTCCCGGCCGACAGTGGCACCGACAACGAAACCATCGCCGAGCCACACACCACAAAACACGACAATGGCGCGGCAGCAGCGAAATCTAACCAGGATAAGAATGTCGCGCTCTATTTGCGCGCCTCTGCTGCAATAAGCCTCGGAATGCTTTCTTTTTAAAGAACGGAAAGCATGCGATGGAAAGCAGGCCGAGTCTCACAACCACTTCGCACCGACATACCAGCTTTACCCTCTTCTTTCTCGTAGAAGAGCAACGGGTAGACTCTAGCGATGCCCACGTCCAGTCTGGCAACCGTGCCTCCGTCTGGCAACACGGCTCTCAGCGAGCTGGCAAACGGCGCCGGATTGCTATGGTAACCGAGCCGGGCGTCCCAGCGGGCGCGCCGGCAGGAGTTGGTGGAGAGGCGCAGACAGGTGTCGGCGCCGGCCTGCAACAGAACGATCGGTCGCTCGGACGATCTGATACAGTCGGCCGTGCACAGTGCGGCCCGTTTCACTGCGGCGTCTGCGTGGGACGGACGGGACGCATCCCGGCGTGCTTTGGTGCAGCGTTTACCGGCGAATTTCCTCAATATTTAATTACTGGATAAATGTTCCTTCCCTTTCCCCGCCTGCCTCGAGAACCAATGAAGGATGTGGGCAATCCAAACGCTGACCGATACCACGTCGCGGGAAAGGAAGACGCTGAAGCAACACCTTTTGTCTCATGATTGCACTTAAGGGTCATTATACCCGGAAAATAAAATCCACTTAAAGTCTGCTTTACAAATACGCTTAAGCTGTAACCTTCACAAAAGTAATAAAATAAGGTATCAGATCAACTCACTTTGTTGAGGAAATATTGTCGTAAACGTGGTCAAGCGATTAGCCTGCCACACGGCTAAAAAGACTTTTCACCAGGTGTTTGACATTTCAAGTGTTCCCCTCGCAGAATGCTACCAAAAGCCCCAACACGGTAGGGCAACAGCTCACCTCACCTACGGGGATGATCAGATCTCAGTAGCCAACCCCAGACGTGATCAGATCTCAGTACCCAACCCCAGACGTGATCAGATCTCTGTACCCAATCCCAGACGTGACCAGATGTCTGTAATCGCCTTCAGAGGTGATGAGATCTCTGCGCTCACCTCCAGTGGGGAGCAGGCCTGTTGTTGTCCCCTGAGTTCGGCGCCATGCACGGCCAGCTTCAGGCCGGGCCACACCCGACCCAGCCGTACCAGCCGCTCCAGCGCGCGGTCACCCTGCGCCGCCAGACTGTACCATCCGTCCGTCACCAGGAGACGGACAGACTCAGCTGTCTGTATACACAGGGACTGTCACACACGGGCCACAGACTGTACCATCCGTCCGTCACCAGGAGACGGACAGACTCGGCTGTCTGTACACACACAGGGACCGTCACACACGGACCACAGGCTGTACCATCCGTCCGTCACCAGGAGACGGACAGACTCGGCTGTCTGTATACACAGGCACTGTCACACACGGACCACAGACTGTACCATCCGTCCGTCACCAGGAGACGGACAGACTCAGCTGTCTGTATACACAGGGACCGTCACACACGGACCACAGGCTGTACCATCCGTCCGTCACCAGGAGACGGACAGACTCGGCTGTCTGTATACACACAGGGACTGTCACACACGGACCACAGACTGTACCATCCGTCCGTCACCAGGAGACGGACAGACTCGGCTGTCTGTATACACACAGGGACTGTCACACAAAGACCACAGACTGTACCATCCGTCCGTCACCAGGAGACGGACAGACTCGGCTGTCTGTATACACACAGGGACTGTCACACACGGACCACAGACTGTACCATCCGTCCGTCACCAGGAGACGGACAGACTCAGCTGTCTGTATACACACAGGCACTGTCACACACGGACCACAGGCTGTACCATCCGTCCGTCACCAGCAGACGGACAGACTCAGCTGTCTGTATACACAGGCACTGTCACACACGGACCACAGGCTGTACCATCCGTCCGTCACCAGCAGACGGACAGACTCAGCTGTCTGTATACACAGGCACTGTCACACACGGACCACAGGCTGTACCATCCGTCCGTCACCAGGAGACGCACACTCTCAGCTGTCTGTATACACACAGGGACAGTCACACACGGACCACAGACTGTACCATCCGTCCGTCACCAGGAGACGGACAGACTCAGCAGTCTGTATACACAGGGACCGTCACACACGGGCCACAGACTGTACCATCCGTCCGTCATCAGGAGACGGACAGACTCAGCTGTCTGTATACACAGGGACCGTCACACACGGACCACAGGCTGTACCATCCGTCCGTCACCAGGAGACGGACAGACTCAGCTGTCTGTATACACAGGCACTGTCACACACGGACCACAGACTGTACCATCCGTCCGTCACCAGCAGACGGACAGACTCAGCTGTCTGTATACACAGGCACTGTCACACACGGACCACAGGCTGTACCATCCGTCCGTCACCAGCAGACGGACAGACTCAGCTGTCTGTATACACAGGCACTGTCACACACGGACCACAGGCTGTACCATCCGTCCGTCACCAGGAGACGCACACTCTCAGCTGTCTGTATACACACAGGGACAGTCACACACGGACCACAGACTGTACCATCCGTCCGTCACCAGGAGACGGACAGACTCAGCAGTCTGTATACACAGGGACCGTCACACACGGGCCACAGACTGTACCATCCGTCCGTCATCAGGAGACGGACAGACTCAGCTGTCTGTATACGCAGGGACCGTCACACACGGGCCACAGACTGTACCATCCATCCGTCACCAGGAGACGGACAGACTCAGCTGTCTGTATACACACAGGGACCGTCACACACGGGCCACAGACTGTACCATCCGTCCGTCACCAGGGGACGGACAGACTCGGCTGTCTGTATACACAGGGACTGTCACACACGGACCACAGACTGTACCATCCATCCGTCACCAGGAGACGGACAGACTCAGCAGTCTGTATACACAGGGACCGTCACACACGGGCCACAGACTGTACCATCCGTCCGTCATCAGGAGACGGACAGACTCAGCTGTCTGTATACGCAGGGACCGTCACACACAGACCACAGACTGTACCATCCATCCGTCACCAGGAGACGGACAGACTCAGCTGTCTGTATACACAGGGACCGTCACACACGGGCCACAGACTGTACCATCCGTCCGTCATCAGGAGACGGACAGACTCAGCTGTCTGTATACGCAGGGACCGTCACACACGGGCCACAGACTGTACCATCCATCCGTCACCAGGAGACGGACAGACTCAGCTGTCTGTATACACACAGGGACCGTCACACACGGGCCACAGACTGTACCATCCGTCCGTCACCAGGGGACGGACAGACTCGGCTGTCTGTATACACAGGGACTGTCACACACAGACCACAGACTGTACCATCCGTCCGTCACCAGGAGACGGACAGACTCAGCAGTCTGTATACACAGGGACCGTCACACACGGGCCACAGACTGTACCATCCGTCCGTCATCAGGAGACGGACAGACTCAGCTGTCTGTATACGCAGGGACCGTCACACACAGACCACAGACTGTACCATCCATCCGTCACCAGGAGACGGACAGACTCAGCTGTCTGTATACACACAGGGACCGTCACACACGGGCCACAGACTGTACCATCCGTCCGTCACCAGGGGACGGACAGACTCGGCTGTCTGTATACACAGGGACTGTCACACACAGACCACAGACTGTACCATCCATCCGTCACCAGGAGACGGACAGACTCAGCAGTCTGTATACACAGGGACCGTCACACACGGGCCACAGACTGTACCATCCGTCCGTCATCAGGAGACGGACAGACTCAGCTGTCTGTATACGCAGGGACCGTCACACACGGGCCACAGACTGTACCATCCATCCGTCACCAGGAGACGGACAGACTCAGCTGTCTGTATACACACAGGGACCGTCACACACGGGCCACAGACTGTACCATCCGTCCGTCACCAGGAGACGGACAGACTCAGCTGTCTGTATACACAGGCACTGTCACACACGGGCCACAGACTGTACCATCCATCCGTCACCAGGAGACGGACAGACTCAGCTGTCTGTATACACACAGGGACCGTCACACACGGGCCACAGACTGTACCATCCATCCGTCACCAGGAGACGGACAGACTCGGCTGTCTGTATACACACAGGGACTGTCACACACAGACCACAGACTGTACCATCCGTCCGTCACCACGAGACGGACAGACTCAGCTGTCTGTATACACACAGGCACTGTCACACACGGACCACAGGCTGTACCATCCATCCGTCACCAGGAGACGGACAGACTCGGCTGTCTGTATACACACAGGGACTGTCACACACAGACCACAGACTGTACCATCCGTCCGTCACCAGGAGACGGACAGACTCAGCTGTCTGTATACACAGGCACTGTCACACACGGACCACAGGCTGTACCATCCATCCGTCACCAGGAGACGGACAGACTCAGCTGTCTGTATACACAGGCACTGTCACACACGGACCACAGACTGTACCATCCGTCCGTCATCAGGAGACGGACAGACTCGGCTGTCTGTATACACACAGGCACTGTCACACACGGACCACAGGCTGTACCATCCGTCCGTCATCAGGAGACGGACAGACTCAGCTGTCTGTATACGCAGGGACCGTCACACACGGGCCACAGACTGTACCATCCGTCCGTCATCAGGAGACGGACAGACTCAGCTGTCTGTATACGCAGGGACCGTCATACACGGGCCACAGACTGTACCATCCGTCCGTCATCAGGAGACGGACAGACTCAGCTGTCTGTATACACACAGGGACTGTCACACAAAGACCACAGACTGTACCATCCGTCCGTCACCAGGAGACGGACAGACTCGGCTGTCTGTATACACACAGGCACTGTCACACACGGACCACAGACTGTACCATCCATCCGTCACCAGGAGACGGACAGACTCAGCTGTCTGTATACGCAGGGACCGTCACACACGGGCCACAGACTGTACCATCCGTCCGTCATCAGGAGACGGACAGACTCAGCTGTCTGTATACGCAGGGACCGTCACACACGGGCCACAGACTGTACCATCCGTCCGTCATCAGGAGACGGACAGACTCAGCTGTCTGTATACACACAGGGACTGTCACACACGGGCCACAGACTGTACCATCCATCCGTCACCAGGAGACGGACAGACTCGGCTGTCTGTATACACACAGGGACTGTCACACACAGACCACAGACTGTACCATCCATCCGTCACCAGGAGACGGACAGACTCAGCTGTCTGTATACACACAGGGACTGTCACACAAAGACCACAGACTGTACCATCCATCCGTCACCAGGAGACGGACAGACTCGGCTGTCTGTATACACACAGGGACTGTCACACAAAGACCACAGACTGTACCATCCATCCGTCACCAGGAGACGGACAGACTCGGCTGTCTGTATACACACAGGGACCATCACACACAGACCACAGACCACAGACTGTACCATCCGTCCGTCATCAGGAGACGGACAGACTCAGCTGTCTGTATACGCAGGGACCGTCACACACGGGCCACAGACTGTACCATCCGTCCGTCATCAGGAGACGGACAGACTCAGCTGTCTGTATACGCAGGGACCGTCACACACGGGCCACAGACTGTACCATCCGTCCGTCATCAGGAGACGGACAGACTCAGCTGTCTGTATACACACAGGGACTGTCACACAAAGACCACAGACTGTACCATCCGTCCGTCACCACGAGACGGACAGACTCAGCTGTCTGTATACACACAGGCACTGTCACACACAGACCACAGGCTGTACCATCCATCCGTCACCAGGAGACGGACAGACTCAGCTGTCTGTATACACACAGGGACTGTCACACACAGACCACAGACTGTACCATCCGTCCGTCACCAGGACGGGCCACAGACTGTACCATCCGTCCGTCATCAGGAGACGGACAGACTCAGCTGTCTGTACACACAGGGACTGTCACACACGGATCACAGACTGTACCATCCATCCGTCACCAGGAGACGGACACTCAGATGTCTGTACACATACAGGGGCTGTCACACACGGACGACCACAGACAGCATGCACTGCACCATCCGTCCGTCAATGGCTTCATCCGACATTAACGGGTCACCAGCAAAAAACAACAGTCATGACATGTCCACAGTCATCACACATCATCAGTTCCATCATACGTGGCTGCACAGTAAAGCCACAGCCGACGTCCCTGCATCCGGCGGCGGCCCACACACCAGTGGACCCGCTCGGAGAGACGCTTGGCGTCCCGCTCCGGACTCGGCCACTCACGACGGCGAGTTCGGCGACGCAGAGAATAAGCGTCTTGGCGGCCGAGTCGTCGCCCTCGGTGATGCGGCGGACGGCCGGCCGCTGGCACAGGTCCAGCTCGCGATCGTACCGGTACCGCAGCTGCTCCACCACGCCCGGAACCGTCAGACATCTGCCGGCGCCGGCAGAGAACGGTGCCCGGCCCACGGACACGTCCACACAGGCAACAGCGCCGCGACGCCCGGAGAGACGAACACGAAACACGGCCACACGCCCGCACTTACCAACACTAATAATGAGCCGAATGGGACGTTTGGACATACGGGCTGGGAACGGGGCCGGGCACGAAACGATACCAGCTGAAAGCGGAGTAAAAAGCCAGGGTATACGGGCTGAGGTCAAAGCAAAACACCTGTGCATGCAGACTGGAAAAAGCAGGAAGACACGGCATACGAGCAGAGAACCGGTGTGGACGCGAATGAAACATCGTCAGCCATCGTCAGACGGCACCACCGAGCCGACGCTGGAACGTCAGGTGCCCGTACGAGGGACTGTACGGCCCACCTGCCCGCCATCTGCTCGGGAAACTGGCGCTCGTAGCTGGCCAGTTTCCACACCAGGTGGCGGTAGGCGTTCTGCACCCAGCCGCTCGGCACCAGGTCCGGCTGGACGGCGGGCGACGCCAGCAGCGCCGCAGTGATTTCGGCCACGCCAACTGTGTCGTCATCCGCCGGAACCACGTCACAGCCGTCCACCCGTCTGAAAAGAGCAGACGACTCCGAAACGACCGGAGATCACGGCAACGACATGCGCGGAGGGGAGGGGATTAATTATGACCTAGGAAGCAGTCCGATTTCCACAGCCGCCAGGGGTGCACGATAATATGTAGCGCTTATAACCCACGAGGGCTGTCGAAATGTACTGCTTTCCAGTCGCCGAACAAAATTCCCTGCGACACGGGCCCTGGTACTCTCTGACGAAATCTGGCGGCCCTGCTGAGCCAACGGGCCGGCAGAGCGTGACCGATGGCCGGTCAGCGGCTCACTCAGCGTGACCGGTGACCGGTCGGCGGCCCAATCAGCGTGACCGGTGACCGGTCAGCGGCTCACTCACAGCGTCACCGGTGACTGGTCAGTGATTCGTTCACAGCGTGACCGGTGACCGGTCGGCGGCCCACTCACAGCGTGACCGATGGCCGGTCAGCGGCTCACTCACAGCGTCACCGGTGACCGGTCAGCGGCTCACTCACAGTGTGGTCTCCGGGCAGTGGAGCCGGAACTCGGAGGCCGAGCCGAACGTGACGTCTAGGACGGACGCGTCCACACCCAGCGACAGCAGCTGCGGCAGACGGCGGCGTAACGGACTAACCACAGAGACACGACACGGTACAGCGACAGGTAGCTGCGTCACGGATTAACCGCACAAACACGGCACGGTACAGCGGCAGACAACGGCGTCAGACAACGGCGTCCAGCCAGCAAAAACAGCCTGGCCGCGCTCGGAAAAGTGTACATCCCGATTACAGACAGACGACAGTGGCAATAGTAGACAAACAAGCAGCACAATTTAGCTGTTCAAAACTGACTCATAAAAAGACACGGAAAGTAAAATGTCGCCATGATCAGTGGAATGTTTAATCTTCATGGATTCCCTGTTCGCAGCCAGCTGCAGCATGGCACACAACCACATCACTGTCCTACAGCTGGCTGAGGGCAGCGTGAGAATGGCGCCGGTGGCCGGGCCCTGCGCGGGCAGTACTGACCTCCTCCCGGGTCAGTCGTCCCGGCCGGGCACCCAGAACGGAGCGCAGCGGCGGCCGGCGGTCGGCCCGCAGCCGCCGCGTCAGCAGGCTGCCGGCGGTGCGGCGGACCCGGCGGCCGCGGCCGGCCGCCAGCAGCGCCGCCTGGGCCAGCCGCGCCGCCGCCCGGGCCGAAACCACCTCGGCCCGGCCTGCCGCGCCGGCCGGCGTCTCCCCCGTTCGGTCCGCCGGGCCCGTCTGGTCTGTTGGGTCTGCCTGGTCTGCCAGACCCGTCTGGTCCGCAAGGCAGGCTGGTTCCGCGACTGTCCGCTCCGCGGGAACGACCGCTGCCTCGCCTCTGCCCTCCGCCACTCCGTCCCCTGACCAGAGCGTCGCGCGGTCAGTGCCGCCCTCAGCCGTCTGCGGCCGCCGCTTGTACGGGGTCCGGAAGGTGGCCTGGCCGCCGCCGAGCCGGGAGCGGCGGCGGGCGGCGCGGTCACGTGACGCCGAGCCCAGCACCGGACTGGCGGCGCGCTCGTCCGGCGGCGGCCTGCGCCGATCGGCCACCACCTGCGTGAACTCGAAACGCTCGTCCATACACTGAGTCAGACCACACAGGCCGTCCGGGTCCGGTTCGGCGGCGGCGGCGGCACTCTCCTGCCGGCCGGCCCGGCTCCCGGCTCCTGGCAGCGACTCGCTCCTGAGGCTCCCGGCTCCTGGCAGCGACTCGCTCCTGAGGCTCCCGGCTCCTGGCAGCGACTCGCTCCTGAGGCTCCCGGCTCCTGGCAGCGACTCGCTCCTGAGGCTCCCGGCTCCTGGCAGCGACTCGCTCCTGAGGCTCCCGGCTCCTGGCAGCGACCCGCTCCTGAGGCTCCCGGCTCCTGGCAGCGACTCGCTCCTGAGGCTCCCGGCTCCTGGCAGCGACCCGCTCCTGAGGCTCCCGGCTCCTGGCAGCGACTCGCTCCTGAGGCTCTCGGCTCCTGGCAGCGGCTCGCTCCTGAGGCTCCCGGCTCCTGGCAGCGACTCGCTCCTGAGGCTCCCGGCTCCTGGCAGCGACTCGCTCCTGAGGCTCCCGGCTCCTGGCAGCGACCCGCTCCTGAGGCTCCCGGCTCCTGGCAGCGACTCGCTCCTGAGGCTCCCGGCTCCTGGCAGCGACCCGCTCCTGAGGCTCCCGGCTCCTGGCAGCGGCTCGCCCCTGAGGCTCCCGGCTCCTGGCAGCGACTCGCTCCTGAGGCTCCCGGCTCCTGGCAGCGACCCGCTCCTGAGGCTCCCGGCTCCTGGCAGCGGCTCGCTCCTGAGGCTCCCGGCTCCTGGCAGCGACTCGCTCCTGAGGCTCCCGGCTCCTGGCAGCGACCCGCTCCTGAGGCTCCCGGCTCCTGGCAGCGACTCGCTCCTGAGGCTCCCGGCTCCTGGCAGCGACCCGCTCCTGAGGCTCCCGGCTCCTGGCAGCGGCTCGCCCCTGAGGCTCCCCCCCCCTGAGGCTCCCGGCTCCTGGCAGCGACTCGCTCCTGAGGCTCCCGGCTCCTGGCAGCGACTCGCTCCTGAGGCTCCCGGCTCCTGGCAGCGACTCGCTCCTGAGGCTCTCGGCTCCTGGCAGCGGCTCGCTCCTGAGGCTCCCGGCTCCTGGCGGTGGCTCGCCCCTGAGGCTCCCGGCTCCTGGCAGCGACTCGCTCCTGAGGCTCCCGGCTCCTGGCAGCGACTCGCTCCTGAGGCTCCCGGCTCCTGGCAGCGACTCGCTCCTGAGGCTCCCGGCTCCTGGCAGCGGCTCGCTCCTGAGGCTCTCGGCTGGCGGCGGCTCGCCCCTCCGAGACAGGACCGGCGACACCGGCGCGGCGTCGACAGAAGCAGAGAGAGGCTCTGCTCCGTCTGCGCCCACCAGCCGGGCACGCTGACATCCGGCAGGCCCGGACGGGACGTGGCTTGCAGACTCGAGGGTCGACTGGTCTCCGGCATGGAGGCGGGTGTCACCGCTGGGATCTTTCCGTTGACTTCCCACGTCTAGGCGTGACACCGCAAACCTCCCTTTAGCGTGGTCCGAGGTATCTATGGGGGTCTCCTCGGGTGTTTCAGTGGCATCGCAGGTGACGCTGTCCAGGATGGCCCTGGCCTTTTTAAGAGACGCTGCGGACACGGAGACAGTCCGACCGGCCGCCGTGGCAAAGCCAATGGGTCGTCTTCGTTCCGTCGCGGTCACCTCTCGCTCCGTCGGTCTTCTCGGAAAGCTGTCACGGACGTCCCTGATAAACAAAGTCTTGGTCCCGGTCACACCTGTCTCTGTCAGGTCCTCAGGTGTGCCAGCGGCCGTAAGAAAGTCGCAGGGTCCAGATACAGACATATCCCTTGGTTCCTGACAACCCTCGCCCTTCCGAAGGTCATCACAGACATCGGTCTCTAGCACAGCCCTAGCCTTCTTCAGCGCTTCCTCTGAAACGGCTACAGGCTTACCCGCAGCTGTGGCAAAGCCTAAAGGTCGGCGGCTTGTCGCGTCTACATTCTCCGAGACGTCCTCTCCTCCCTGGCCGTTATCACAGACATCGGTCTCTAACATAGTCCTAGCTTTCTTCAGCGCTTCCTCTGACACGGCTACAGGCCTACCTGCAGCTGTGGCAAAGCCCTGGGGTCGAGGTGCTGCCACATTTCCTCTCTCCAAAAGGAGCTCTCCTTCCGGAAGGTCATCACAGACATCATTATCCCATGCAGCCCTGGCCTTCTTTAACCCTTCTTCCGACACGGCTACAGGCCTACCTGCAGCCGTGGCAAAGTTCAGGAGTCGAGGTGCTGCCACATCTTCTCTCTTCAAACGCAGCTCTGCTTCCGGAGGGTCATCACAGACAACATTATTCCATATAGCTCTGGCCTTCTTTAACGCTTCCTCCGACACGGCTACAAGCCTATCCGTAGCCGTGGCGAGCCCTAGAGATCGAGACGATGTCACGTCTTCTCGTTTCAAACAGTCTCCCGTCGGAGGGTTATCACGGACATCGGTGTCCAGCATCGCCCTGGCCTTCCTCAGCGCTTCTTCGGACACGACGACAGGCTTCCCCGCAGCCGTGGCAAAGCCCTGCACTATTCCCGCCTGTCCGTCGGCGTCGCTTTCCGTTTCACACAGGAGCTCTGAGGTATCAGGTTCAAGCATCTTTCTTCTCTTCTTATAAGGCTGGCCCGAAATGTCCATACTTTGGTCTGCTGCCAAGGGGGAACCAGGTGGTCCCAGTGTCACCACTTTCGGTCGAGCAACATTTTTCGACGACTCACCACATGCGTTATTTTTTAACTCAGCCGTGACGTTCTTCATGGCCTCCTCCGTCCCGGTTCCGGTCCTTTTCGGAGCCGTCCCTGGCACCTCGCCAGTGCCACCATGTGCCGCCCCTGGACTGGCGGGTCTGGCTGCCGCCCGACCCTCTCCCGGTTGGCTCTCCGTCCCTTGTTGTCCATCACAGGCGACTGACTCCAGCATGGCCCTGGCTCCCCTCAGTGCCGCCTCGGACGGGACCAGCGCCCTGCCCGCCGCCGTGACAAACCGGGGCGTGTTCTGACCAGACGGCGTGTCGGCCACCCTGGACGGCCTCTCCTGAACGGAGGTCTCTTCTGGCTGAGCTGCACGTTCTGCCTCACCGTCTGCAGACTTCTGATCATTGCCCACAGGTGGGGGACTACTGCATTCAGGAGGCCTTGGTTTCCCTTTCTCAACGTCTTCCGTTTCTTTGAACAAAGCTTTTGCTCTGGCCAGGGCCTTCATGGACACAGCAACCTTCTTGCCACCTGCCGTCTGAAAGCTGAGTGCAGATGGCTCGTCAACTTTCCGAAACTCAAACGGCTGTAGTTCCGGCATTCTAAAACACGAGCTCGACTCTGAATAATCCGTATCCAGCTTGTCAGCCGCCCTTTGTTGTTCCACCGTCGCTACCTGCTGCCGCACAGTCCGCGGCGCCCTGAAGCAGTCGTTTTGCAGGCGTCAGGCCCGCCTTGGAAACGGGCACTGTATTCACCTCTGGCGGTCTGGAACCCTCCGAGAGACGTGCTCGCGGCAGGGCCGACCCTCCCCGGTGGCGCTGGGGAAGGCGTTGCGGCGGCAGGACCGTGCCAGAGCGACGCGGGCGAACCCGGCTGGCCAGCCACGCTCGGCTCTGCAGTGGCCTGCAGTCCAGCGCCGGCACCGTCAGAGGATGAAGGCCTCGTCAGAGACATCTGTGGTGCAGAACCGAACTCCAGTTCCAGCGCCGGGCCAGCAGCCGGACCGCTGGCAGACGCCTCGCTCGGCTCTGCAGTGGCCTCCAGTTCCAGCGCCGGCACCGTCAGAGGATGAAGGCCCCGCTCAGACGCACCATCTGTGCGTGCAGAACCGGTGGAAGGCTCCAGTTCCAGCGCCGGCACCGTCAGAGGATGAAGGCCCCGCTGAGACGCACCATCTGTGAGTGCAGAACTGGTGGAAGGCGGCTCTGCCTTTTCAACGACAGACGGTTTATACGCTGAACTGAGGCAACGAGAATCACCACCAGTAGTCGCATGCCCCAGAGTACTGGGCTCTGGAGAATATTTGGCATCCGCAGTGGACACAGGCGTTACGGTCTGTTGCATTTCCAGAGTCTTCTGTGAAGTTTTCACGGCTTCGCCTTCTGCTGCAGTGGAATCCTTCACAGCTGCCGCCAAAAGGGATGGCATAGGGGAGGCTATGGCATGCGCAGGCCCAACACGTTCGTCGATAAGCTGTCCGGAGACATGACTTTCGGGCCTGCTGACTGCCCCCTCAGAAACACCTAGACCCCAGTGAAGTCTGTTCTTCTCCCTCTCTTTCATTTCGCTTCGTTGGTCCTTTCCGGCACCGGGCGGAGCGACGTTCTCGTCCAGCTGCGCGAACAGGGCTCTCGCCTGGCGCAGGGCCATCTCTGACACAGACACCGTCCTCCCACCGGCCGTCTGAAACCCGACACAGGGTGGCGCCGTGCCGCCCCCGATACGGGGCGGTACCGTGCTGCTCCCGGTACAGGGTGGTGCCGTGCTGCCCCCGGTACGGGGCGGTGCCGTGCTGCCCCCGATACGGGGCGGTACCGTGCTGCTACCCGTACGGGGTGGTACCGTGCTGCTACCCGTACAGGGTGGTACCGTGCTGCTACCCGTACGGGGTGGTACCGTGCTGCTCCCGGTACAGGGTGGTACCGTGCTGCTACCCGTACAGGGTGGTGCCGTGCTGCTCCCGGTACAGGATGGTACCGTGCTGCTACCCGTACAGGGTGGTACCGTGCTGCTCCCGGTACAGGGTGGTGCCGTCCCGCTCCCGGTACAGGGTGGTACCGTGCTGCTACCCGGACAGGGTGGTACCGTGCTGTTCCCAGCACACGGCGGCGCCGTGCTGGCCGTTCCCCTCGGTGGCCGTACATCGGAGCTCCTGCCTGCCGCCGAGGCTCGGCCCGCATCTCTCCGCCGCCGACCCCTGCGTTAGCTGCCCAGGTGTCGGCCGGTGCACGCCTGCGGAACCGCAGTACGGGGCCGGCCGCCCGGCTCCACTGGAACAAACAGCCGAAACCGGGACGAGGCCAGAGTCCTCTGCGCCATCAGCAGCGAGGTCAATATCCTCGGCCTGAAACAAGGCCATCGCCTTCCGCATCGCCTGCTCCGATACGGTCACACTGTGACCACCAGCTGTCCGGAAACCGGACAACTCTGGCACGAAGGCTTTCCTTTCCCAGGCACCGCTGAATTGCTGCACAATGGCTGACCAGTATCTGTTTCTCCAAAGTTTCCTCGCTGGCTTCGCTCATGACTGAAGCGGGGGTGGTTGCCGTCCGCAATGGTTCTGCACACGTAGTCATTCTCTCCGTACACAGAGTCCTCCCAGGCTGACTAGAGGCACCTCCCACGGAACACGGCGTCCCCGTTCGCGGGCCAGAGGAGGTAGAGGCATGTCTGGCGTCGCCGGCCGCCGCCAGCGGGTGCCGGCGCCCGGCTGGCTCGCGTCTGGACCGCTTCTTGTGACAGGCCAGCACCGGAGAGCTGCTGAGGTCCTCCTCCGGACCGTCGCCGTCCGCCTCGAGGGTGTCTCCCCAGAGCCGCTTGGCCGGCGCTGGACCGGCGCCCGGCGCGCCCGGCGGCCTGCCGGACGGCGTGCAGCGGTCGGAGGCTGGACGGGCGACTCTGACGGTCGGCGGGGCTCGCTCGGCCGGGGTCAGCACGCCGGCGGAGGTGGTCTGAGCCCCAGTACTGCCGTCGACCTGGGCCCGACCGGCGACAGCGGACAGCTCCGGAGTCCGCGGCTGCCGGTGCGGCGCCGTTCCGTCGGCCGCCGGACCGCCGCCCAGTCCGCCGTCCTCCAGCTGCTCTTCCCGGGCGTGTTCAGGACCAGACGCGCCCTGCTCCGACGTCCCAGCGGCGCGGCCACCCCAGACAGACCCCGGACCGGTCGGTGCGGAGCTGCCGGCCACGCTCGGCCGGCACTGGGTGAAGAACGCCGCGTCGCCGTCCTCCTCCAGCGAGGTGGCCAGCGTGCTCAGACAGGAGCGCACGTCCTGCTCCTCGGCCGGCGTCAGCGCCCCGGCCGGCCGACGGCCGCCGCTCGGCCGCCGCCCGCTCGGCGGCGTGTCGCGCGCGATCTGGCTGGGACCCGGGTACAGGAAGCGGCGAGCGCGTGGCCGCGGCCGCCGGCGGGCGCCGCTGGCCGAGGATCCATTACATGGGTGTGACTGGCGAGCGGCGGCGGGCCGGACCCCAGAGGACGCCACTGCCGGGGCCGCAGGGGGCTCCACTGGCCGGACCTCAGAGGGCCCCACCGGCTGGGCCACAGATGGCGCCACTGGCCGGGCCCCAGAGGGCGCCACTGGCGGGGCCTCTGAGGGCGTCACCGAGCGGGCCTCACAAGGTCCCACTGGCCGGGCTTCAGAGGGCGCCACCGGCTGGGCTTCAGTGGGCGCCACCGGCCGGACCTCACAGGGTGTTGACCGTCGCTCGCTGGCAATCCCCGGTCCGGGATTGATTTGGACGCCGGCAGACACGGCCGGCCGCCGGCCGCCGGACTCCAGCACGGGGGAGCCGGCGTCGGTCCAGTCGGCGTCCAGCGTGTCCCAGTCGGCCGGCCACAGGGCGCTCTGGTCCGGCGTCCGCTCCTGCGAGCACAGAGAGCGCGTGCGTCAACACCGGGAAACGCGCCCAGCGGGCAGGAGCCAGCTGCGACCTCCCTGGCTTATGAGCCCAGCCCGTACTTAACTGAGTCAACAAGTGCTCTGGGGCACGGCAGCCGACTGCGACTCTCCCCCGTACCGTTGGCGCACCACTCGTCAGACGGAGACGAGGCCGCCGGTGGTCCGGCCGACAGTGACCCCTCGCACGGGCTGGTCGGGGCACGTGGGGGGAGGGGAGCTCACCGTGGCGGGCGGACTGCAGAGCGAGGTGGACCAGCTGGCGTCCGTCACGTCCATCCGAGCGCCCAGCGAGGCGGTCAGCCGCCACGGGGTCGACGTCTGCGGCGGTCCGGCGCTGCGGGGAGAACGGGCGCCCGTCAGCGAGGACCGCCGCTGTCACAGGCACGTGAACACCACAGTTAAACGACACAGCTCATGCCATGCAGACACACAGTGAAACCACAGAAAAACAAATGATGGTAACAAAGCATGGTTGATGCCAACTGAAGACCAACTTGCACAGTTATTGTGTTTCTTGCACTGTCTACTCACCAGCGCTGCTTTGTTCTCAGGATGGATGTGCTGACAGTATCTAAGGAAAAAACAAGATTCAATATGAACAGCTGCCTCATTTGCCATCCACAGAAAAAATAGGTGCCTTGCAATTTAGAAATGATATGTAGGAAAAACATTTCATGAAATGACAACAACTGCATTCAAACAGCTTTGGCAATGTTTAAAAGACAGTGACACCAAGTGACCTAAAGGTGTCAAAACATATCAGAACCATGTAAAACTCAAAGTGACAATTTCCTTTCATTTCTTTGTGTTTTAATGAACATGTCAAGCACACTGAACATCAAAAGATAATTATAGTTTTAGTGATTGCACTGCATAAGGCATGCATTCCTACAACTATGATTTCTTGCCACACTAATAAGTTGTTATTACAGATGTACAAGCACATGATCAGAAAACAGGTAATACATTGGTAATGTAAGCATTATGTAGCCTTTCTCCAACAATACTAACAAACCTATAAACAAAACTTGTGTAGCAAAATGGTACATGTTTTGCTTGCTAAGCCTGAAAACCTAAAATATCAACACAGCAGAATGCTGAAAAATATTTTTAAAGGAATAACCTGCCAGTATTTTACAATTTAGCAATGTGCTTATCAGTATATTTACCAGGGCTTCCAAAAATTGGAAGCTTGCTCTTTAGCGGTGTTGGTGTTTCTGTGCTTGCTATGTCAAAATTCCTATGTGGAGTCTTAAAGCCACTTGTGTCTTCTTCAATGTTAAGGCTACCAACACCAGCTTCAAAGACCTGGGTAATGCTTTTGGCACAATGATGAGAAACATTCAGCATACAGTTGCTGCAGTCTGCATTTTCCACTGCAAGGCTTCTATCTTTGAAATGCAAGTGCTTCTGTGAGACACCAATGATTGGTGAAGACCACTCTTCTCCATCTTCACTGTCAGACATGTAATTCTTGATCAAGACATATACATGTAGCATCCTGCAATCACAAATAGAATAATCCTCATGTAAATCAGGAAGAAATATTTTCTATCCTATATGTGATATTAATGACTGTTTTTATCACTGAAATCTTTTCAAGGGTTTCATTTTCTTGGTTGGAAACATTCTAGGGCAAGGATGAAAAAATAGCTAATGCTAAAAATACCTTATGAGGACCCATATTTGGGCAAAAAGTGGGGCCTGATTCCTTTTGGCATGTGCAGTCTATCATAGAAAATGCACTTGCTTGGATGTGAATGGAAAGGCAGAACCTCTATATCCAATTTCTTCTTGAAAGATCTTGAATTCCCACACCAAAGACAGTGAAAAAAGCATATGAATGTAAGCCAAAAATAGCTTATGGTCACAGACCTGTTTCCCTTAACAGTCTTTTGATCAGGCATCAGCTTACTATTGAAGATTTTGCTAAGAAACAGCTGGCTAAGCAATTTTTGGCTTACAAAACAGCTGGTAGAACAAATTTTTACCATCGCCATCATGCTTAATGTCAGTTTACACAGACTATGACTTTAAAAGAACTAGGCTGAGTTTCAGCTTGTAGCTTCAACAATGGTTTATGGTTTGGTACTGGCACCATTAACAGATGGGTTAGTGGGCTGACAGCTGAGTTGATTTTAGCTGATCATGCCAAAAAATGGTCCAAAAACAGCTGAAGTGCCAATACATGGGCAGTTGGAAACTACTTTTGGCTTCAGCTATTTTTTCATCCCACTCTGGCATGTTCCCAACTGATCTGACAGCACATAATTAAGCATAGCAAACACATTGCAGATGCACATTTTAGAGTACTAAGAGCACGACTGCCCAGGAACATAACTGCACGGGTGTTAGTATCCAGAAACAAGTGTTCACTGCACAGATGCAGGATTTGGATGCAGATGCATTATTTAGGATTAACTGCAGGGGACCAAGCTCATACAATGCCCATTTCATTAATCACGAGAAGTTTCGCCACACTGAATCAGACTGATTGAAGCATACCAGTCGTCCAGTCTCTCCACATACGCTCTCAGCGCCAATGAGTAAGCGCAACAGGCCAAACATGTGCGCCATGAATACCAACATGTCTGATTCGATTCGCACATTGCATGTTTCATGCTCAGTCAGGCCAAGAAATGACTCTAATGCGTCATGTTTGCATTCAAGAGTAAACTTCGCGGCACCTGCATTTTTCATAGTTCTTGGTGATTCCAGGTTAATGATTAATGTTAGTGCTAATTTTACTCGTGATGCTTAATAACCTGATTTCGTTCCCGGCATCAAGAAATGAAAAATTATGCTTCTCGTTAGACACCAATTTTTCTTGGCGTTGTAAACAATTTAATTTTGTCCCAGCCCACGGTGGCTCAAAGGTTTCGCCACCAAAAGGTGTATAAATGCTTTTAACCCGTCCCCGACTGGGGAAAGCAGCTGACTGCTCCCCCTGAGGTTTTTCTGAGATTGCGAGAGAACCAAAAAACACGGAGTCACAAAACTTTGTGTACCTTTTGCTTCATCAGTTTTACATCTCGTGTCAAAATTTTGACCTCAGGTCAGGTCAGGTGCCTGACCTAGGTCAGGTCAAACAGACCTATGTCAAAAAAAGTTTGGCGCCCTCTAACTTTTTCGCAAAACAAGAAATCACAATAATACTTTCAGGGATTAGTGGACGTGATAGATGCAACAAATCTGCTATCTCAAATCTTTCGGAATTTTCCGGGTCATTGACCTAAGATCAAGCCCATTTTTAACATATGTCGTCGTTTTTTGGAAAATGACGGAATTTCTCATAACATTTTTAGTGTGGAGTGAAGCAGACATCTAATTACTGTCATTGGGCAAAGTATCAATGACTTCCAGCCATTGACCTGAGGTCAGGTCACGAATAATTGTAGTCAGCCAAAATGCACCACCGTCAAAATCGGCGATGAATTACTCAGAGTGGGTAGAAAATGGCAGAACTAGCCTGCACAGACATAAGTAACACCAGGAACCTCAACAAGTTTGAAAAATTGCATATTTTGGAAATAAACAGGCTCTCGCCAATAAAGTCCGCCAATTTGTAGACTGGTAACTAATGCGTTTTTCCAAAATTTAAGCATGAAAAACCATCACAAGAATCTCTAAGATCAATAAAATATGCATAGATCGTCTTTTTTCGCGAAAATAAAAGAACGCTAAAATCAATTCCCGTCAATTTGTTACTGCATACGGCAGCAGCGCACGCCTAGAGCTGCCGCGAGAAATGCCGTGTCTTTAACTCAACGTTTCGGCGTATATATTGAACACATCTGGGGAAATTAGACGTGTATCGGCATCCGCGGACCTTTACTTGTGCGCTGGTGTCTTTACCTAAGCGTTTTTAGTCACAGTCCTTGAGATTCAAGCCATTTCTCGGTCTCATGCAGTCGGCTATGAGAAAACGTATATACAGGGCGTAAATTGCTTACATATTATCTAAAACTAAAAATGAGGCCAGTTTCGAGCTCTACTCGTCACAAGCTTTCCAACGGTATGCTTATTTTTCTCGTGCGTGAGTTAGAGGGGGAGGTCAACTGCCCCCCCCCCCGTCGCCCGTGTTTGAAACGGACCGACGGTCGTGCGCGGGTTAAACGTATTGTTGAACCTTGCTGTTGACCATGCATAAGGCATAACCAAGCGAATGACACCAGCAGTGGCTCCGATTGTATTTTCCAGTTACCATGCCTGCTCGAGCCTCAGGATGTATGATCTACGACCAGGCTCAGCTCAGATCAACCAATGGTTACGTCAAACTACAGATATTTCATTAAGACACCGTGGATTTTGCTCAAACAAAGACAAGGGTGGAACCTCGTTCGTATTATTGGTGTTGCCGGCAGCAGTTTTAAGTACATTGTTTCCTTGCATTGCCGAAGGCCTCATGTTAAAATTCAGGACTATTGATGTTGCGTGGATGACACCCAAGGGTGTCAATTTCTGTAAGTTGTTGGGGATGGGGCCAAGCAGAGGTCCTGACAACCTAACCTCCACCATGTGCGTGTTTCTCAATGGACGTAGCCAACTTTATTTTGACCAGCGGAAATTTATTTATAATTTTTTTTTATTTATCGCAAACAACTGTATATATCCCCACATATGTACGTATATATATACATATATATATATACATATATATATATACAAATATAAAAAACATGGAAAGATAGACAGATACACCACTTCATGCTTCGTTCTATACTTTCTGATGATCTCTTATCTGTTGCTGCCCTTCTTTTAGTTGACATTGTCCATTTCCGCTTAAAACCGGCAGAAAATATTGAGGGGCCCAAACCAACACTGAAGGTGTCTAAATCCACATTGTTGGGGGGACCCAAAACCCTCTCAAAAAATACAAATCGACACAATTGGCAACACCAAAAGTGTAGAGGTGACCGCGTAAAAGATCCTATTGCAAATGATCGTAAACAATGAATCTCGTGGCAAAAGATCGCATGGGATGAAGATCGTACATGACAAAGATCTCAAGGACAAAAGATCGCATTGGCAAAAGTCGGTCTTCTTCAGGCGTAGTAATCGGTTTGCCGTAGGCATAGTTATCGTTTTGCCGTAGGCGTAGCACTCGATTCTCCGTAAGCGTAGGAATCGGTTTACCGTAAGAGTTAGGTTAGGCTGGGCTAGGTTAGGTTAAATAAGGTTAGGTTAGTGCGTTATACCTAACCTAATAAAATCGGTTAGGTTAAGTATTATTACTTGATGACTACCTTTTGTCTTTTGTCCTACGGTCTTTTATTTCATATAGTCTTTTTCTTGCGATCTTTTGCTTACGAATTCTTCTTCCATACAATCTTTTGCAGTACAATCTTTGGCCTAGTAATACCAAACCAGCGACTAATCAGTCCAACGGAATGCATAAATATGGGAATTCTGGAAAAGGTGCTTGTGTGCGCAGGGAGAGAGCACTAAAATATTTTTTAGGACTGAGTAGCTTCTATTTTGCAACTATTCTGCAGCTTCTATTTTGTATGGACATTGTGCAAAACAAGGGAAAAATGTTAGTGATATGTGGTAGGAGCGGGTATGGCTCCCGGTCTCTCCCGCAACTATGCTCACGACCTGGCCAGGGGTGCAGACGGTGTATTCCGTAAGGGTGGTTACTAAGCTATAGATCATATGGTAAAACATCGTAAGGAAGACGTTCGCAAACAAAGACCGCAAAGGAAATGCTGTATGGTGCAAAAATGGTGTTTCCTGATGGAAATAACGTCTAAACCCCTATGAGCGTAAGACCGCGAGAAACCGGAAGCTAGCCCCCCCCCCCCCCACACATACATCTCTGGCTTGAACCGTGTCCGTACAGCATACTCAATCCTCAAAATACTCCCGCACACAGACACTTTTTCCAGGGCTACCATATCTATGCATTCCTTCTGAGTCATTAGCCGCTGGTTTGGACGCACCAGTGACGAACGATCTTGTGGCGCTGAGCTGGAGTTAAAAGATCGCTTGCTGGTTTAATGCAATTATGCCTGAGTCTGGCCGACCAACAGCCTATTCCCATCCAATCTGTCCCGTACTCCGACAGGTCCGTAAGTGTGTCTCACTGCCAACCTGAATGACATTGAGCGGCAGTACCAGGACAACACGCGACAACAGCTGTCCACTAGTCCGTTGGTGGACTCCTCTAGGCCCGTCGGCTATCGACAGCCGAGGAGTTGCGAGGGGGGAGGGGCGCAAGGGAACCATTTCCCCTTTCCCTGAGAAATTTAACGTTTCTTCACGTGCAAAAAATAGATATGAAAATTTTCCGGAACTTGAAAATAAAGTGGTCAAACAGGGAGTTTCCGTTCTGAGGCGAGCTAGGTTTACCTTGGTTCCCTCAATAGCGAAACCTTGGCCCCCTCAGCTGCTGAGGCGAGGACTTACGCCCAGCACGGACATGACACGACACGGGCTGCCGACAGTCCAGGGCGAAGACACGCTGACCTGTCTGCGGGCCGGGTACAGGCCAGAAGTCGCTCGACTATCCTCAGCGGGCCGACGCCGGGGACTCCGGTCGCAGAGCAGAGACGCGATTACGCCCCACAGAAGCCTGGGGCTAGTCGCCCAGAACACTCCCAGACACGTGGAGCCGAGACCGCTTCCCTCGCCGTCACGTCAGGAGGCGAATACACCTCCTGGAGCCCCACCAGCGTTGTAAAAGTGACCGGTTACGACCTCGCACACGGACTGCGAGGCGCACGCTAAATAACCCATCCCAGTACAGAGCTCGGCAGCCATATATGATTTATGACCGACAAGGCATGACCAGCGCTTTTTCTCTCAAACGACGGGACCAGCGATAAATAGTCGTTCCTACTGCCAGCTGAGCGGCATCCGCAGATGACGTCGACAAGCCGGCCCGCGAACACGCGCAGGCGCCGCTGACGCATCGTTGCTAGGCAACCGAGCCAAACAAGGGATCCTAGTGCGGCTGTGGCGGCCAGGTGCGCGCGAGGCTGTTGCCGGCGCACGTCAAACCCTGGCCACGTGCTCTGACGGGCCTGGCCGCAGGTAAACAGCACGTGATGCGGCTGGTCGAGTAACGGTCGCCGCATGCCGACTGCTGACATGTGACGGCGGCTGTCACTCGCACGACACTATCCAGGTAAGTTCTGTGATTCGTGACTACCAGGAGTCTTTCCCGCCCAGGTGCAGGACATTCTATGCGATTCGCAGACAACTGAGGTCTCCGCAGATCGCAGGAATCGCTCGAACTCCGTGGAAACGGCCTCGGATACATGGTCACTCGGAGCATTCCTGCATTGCTACGATCTGTAAAAACGGTGGGGAATTTATGTAAAGGACGTTCATAACGGTTCGCCTGGCTCATGCATGCATGCATGGGTGGAATCCTTGTACTGTTGGTGTTGCCAATGCAACACTTTTAATTCTAAAGTTTACAAGAGTGATGCACGGAAAGTATGGACTTCAAAGTGGTGCTGGCAACATCAGTAATTATCCGAAGCCTCCATCCTTGCACGCATGTGGTTATGGGTGTAGGAGCCGGGGAAGGACGTGTCCCTCCAGACACACTGGGCTGCGGTGCGGACGCCTCTTTTACGCTGCAGCAGAAAGACTGAAGAAAACTGATAAAAGCGCTTCTTAAACCCGGGCACAAGGAGTCTCCGAAATCCGGGAGATGTTTTGATGGGAGGATTGCGCAATTTTTGTGACCGCGCAAGTGAGTCAATCCCCAGCCCCCCCCCCCCCATTTACAGATCAAACACTCCTCGTGGACTCGGAGTCCATTACAGTCCTGGCACCCTCGGTAGAGATCAGTTGCGCCTCTGGACACCATGTGACCATGTGACCACGCAGTCGGAGCTCCTGTAAACCCCGAATCACCATCACCAGGTACCCCTTACACAACGCCCCTTACAAACCAGGCGTCCCCAAACGGATCGGATACGCTTCGTATATTCGGTGCCTCATACAGGTCTGGTGCCCCCACCGCACATATCAGCCGGGGCGGATCCAGCGGTTCGGTTTTTTGGGGGGGGGCCAAACCAAACTGCTGGATATGGGTGGTAGGTCAGCGAGTCAGGGACTGGGAGGGGAGACGCTGGCCGTGGGTTCCGAGCGTACTTAAGCAACTGGATATGAATGGAATGTCAGCGAGTCAGCGACCGGGGGATGGGAGGGGGGATGGAAGATGCTGTACGTTCGGAGTGTCCAGCGACTTCCAGCTCTGATTGTGTAGTAAAACCCATGAGTTTGGGGGAATGGCGATATCCCCTTCCAGTTGCGATTGAAGGCATGGACGAGATGCCCCTGGATCCGCCAGTGCATATCACTTACCCTTCAAGAACTCGGCGCCCCTCGCAGACCAGGCACGTCTTAAAAGACGGGCACCCCTGCGGGGCCAAGAAACAGGCACAGATCAGACGCGCCTGCGGGCGCCGCTGTGATAATGCAGTCTGAACGCTCTAAACTCTCGTTTGCCATCAGGAGGCGTCCTTCACAGACTTCGTCCGCCATCAAGACCAGGCGCCCCGTACAGACGTCGAAATGACGCCAAAAATTTGAGATGGAACACATGGGGGAAGGAAAATGGAAAATTCGCTTTGTCTGACAACCTAACACCCCTCCTATTCGCATATATTTAAATACAAAAACGCATTGATATACGTGCGTTAAATCCTAAATATGATACCATTCTCATTCCAAGTACATAGCACCCCTCCTAGGGATCTCCGCCCCTTGGAGGTCGGCACCTCTTGAGCGAATGGTCTCCCCCCCAATTTTGGTCTCGCTCCTACACCCCTGCATGCGATGCATGTATCACGTGTGCCCGCTATTGGTCATGTACATAGTGTAGGGCAGGTACGGTTACTGCCTTACTTTTTGGATAATTTTAACTTGAGCCCTTTTTTGTTGGATAGGAAAAGCAGGCTATTTTAGGTCCTTCCGACTATGAAAGCGCTCCCACGTGACCAGTACCTTTAATGGCCATGCAGTGGTAATCCGTCTAGAATCAGCGGAGTAACGCAGACCGGGGTGCAGTGTGCAACGGCTGGTAAGGACGCACCCGCGCAAGACAGGTATATTATTCATGTAGCTGTTTATTCTGCCGGGGATCTTGTCGCAGCGCAGGTGATTTGGCTATACGTAATGTTTTACCCTTGCATGGCTATCCGATTGTTTGCAGTCGTATTTAGGGACCGCCCGGTGACGATTTGTTCGTGCCGACCGCCGGTGCTGTGCTCCTGTGATTTGCGTTGCAGAATGAGAAGATTGCGGGAATTCCTGGTGCTGGGGTGCTGGAAAATGCCGGACATAAAATTAAAAAGGGAATAATCCTAACTTATTGGTATTTACACAGAAACGGGGAAACCGTGAATATCTCGAGAAGCCGAACAAATCTTGTTAAATCAGGGAAACTACATCACTATGAATATATTTAGGCAAACATGGCCAGTAAATCCAAATGGGGCTGCCAAAAACTCATTCCGAAACGACATTAGCTTTTTGTTGTGTGTTGAAAATTCGTAGAGTATTCAGTATGTAGGTGTTCGGTGGTAACTTGCTATATTGAACTAGGGGAACAGTGGAGTGGGCAACTAAAAAGAGAAGAGGTCCTTGGGCAGTTGACTGGAATGATAAAACGTATTTCGTAGTAACGAGAAAGTGTATGACGGCGTAATGGTGCAAGCACTTCTTAAATAGTCGCATCGTATTGAGATTAAAACCCTTTTAAAATGAAGGCAGGGTCACCTGAAACCTAGCTGCGGCCTGGGCTTCCTGACGGTCTGACTAGGATTCATTTCTAAGAACTATCAGCGAAAGTCATACTGCTGTCCTTCGGTCAACAGTAGTTTTACCGCTCCGCTGCTGTGTCTTTGACATCAGTCGCGGATGCTTAGTGACTGCAGACATCCAGCGTGGCCCAGCGTGGTCCCAGTTGATCTTTGGTGGGGTGACCGGCCGTGCATGCCCAGTTAGTTCGGTTCCAAAAGTTCTGATTGGGATAAGCAGTATTTCAACTGTCCAATCGTTTTTGTAAAGTAAACATAGAGCACTCAGAAACCGCATCTGAATGTGTGGAATGTTTTGGATAGATCGATCCTTCCTCTCTGGGGGAAGCCCGTGGCCGCAGTAAAATGGTCTGAGATTTCTAATTTTTCCTAGTCACGAGGTAGAACCGCTTGCGCTAAAATGTTAATTTTATTCTCAATGAAGAGTACTGCTAGCGCCTCGTTCCTTCCATCGCCTGGGACCGTGCCGAGTGATAATGGCCTGGGACGGCACCTCGTGCTGTCGAAACAAGGCTTTATGTTTTGGTTGTTAAGCTTTTTCACCAAGTTTTTGGCCGTCGTCTCAAAGGAGTTTGGCTGCAGACCAAGAATACTTTGCCTCCAAGTACTTACAACTTCGATTTCAGTGGCGGAAAAACGAAGCAATTGATGTCGGCCAACAAAGGGTTAAAAGCCAAACTTAAATGGCTGTGATCTAGCAAGATGCAGAGCGCGACATATGAGAAAACTTCTGTAGCGAGGGTTGCCAATTTAATGCCCTTCAGGCTCACGTTTGTTATAAAGAAGCCTCACTTTACCTTAACAGGACATCCATAAGAAACCGAAAAATGCGTCAATAGAGGACGACCAGAAGGCCTTAGTGCTGTGTTTTCCATGCGGCGAGAGTAAGAGAAAGTATTTATCAAAACTGAAGTGGAGTGATTCGTGCGAGGCGGCGGCTGGTCGGTCCGCATACTTAGAAATTACTGCAAAGTTCGTTTTCTGAGATATTGTTCCTTGTCGAAATAAGTTCGCCAGAAAGTGACCGTATTTCCGTACCGTCTGCTTATGATGCGACATTTAGCATTAAGAGAAAAATAGACTCTTTAAACGCCCAGCTCCGATTTAGGTGTGATGACATGTTAATGTCTTGTAAATCTGGTCTGAATGTAATGAAGTAGGTATCGGGGAAGTCAGAGCCCGCGTTAAGCCGAACCTACTGTTTGGAGCTTAACACCGTTACCTAAGCACTTCCAAATACAGAGTAATTTTGTAACAGTTATCCACCCTTTTGCCGCATGGCTGTTTTCAGAGTAGCAGACCATTTCCTTCTCGAGCCAGTGTGTTTCGGACCCAGCGCCTGCCACACACCGTCAGTTCTGTTTTCAGGCTCTTTGTCTAGCAGGCTGCGGTGGTAGTAAATCCACGTTTATCATTACCGCGCTGATTGAAAGTATGGGCTTTTACGAATACGAGTCTACGGTATTTATTCATTTATTCACTTGCTGGCTTTGTTAAAACCTTGCCCCTAAATGAGCTGAATAACGCGAACGTTTAAGGGGGGGGTTGGTACTACCCCCGTGTGCCATTTCCACACCGGGCGACCTAGAGCGTTGCGGAAAAACACAGCGTGTTTCACGTGACGAGATCTCGCGACTGGCATCCCTTTTTAAGGTCTCAGGTCAGCGGATGTCCTTCCAGGTGGGGTCGTAAGTCAAAAAGCGACAAAATTGTGCCTTTTCGAGTTTAAGCGCAAATGAAAGCCGAAGAATAAACGATGATGGAACGAAACGGGTATCGTAGTGTTCGCCAATCAATTATGTGTCTGTCTGCGCACCACATAATTGTATTTTACCCATGGAGTCCGATCCAGGTCATGCTAGGTCAATCGTTATCATGTGGAGTCGTCGGCCTAAATGCGTTCTCGGAGCTGCAGAAACATTTTTGGACATAAGAATAGATCTTGAAGTCAAATGTAGCATCTCAATTAAAAAGCGCTATTGTCGAATGACATATAAAGGTCATCTGAGGTCATCCAAGGTTATCTAAAGCCAGTGACCTAAAATGACGTCGGATTAGCTGAAAATCGTAACTGAGATGCATTAAAAATGTTTTTCGAGTTGATATCCAACACAAAATCTAATTTTAGGCGTGCCGTGGTATTGTGGACTCATCACTCCGCGGTCGACGCCGCTCCGCCCGTCGGAAAAGAAGTCAGTCGTTCATTGCATTGCGCCCTCTTTTGATGAAGTAAAAAATAAACTGCACCAAATTTATACCATTCGATTCCGTACACCTCAAGCAAACCGAATATATAGGTTTCTTTTCGATACCTATTTCCTGCATTCTCAAAGATGAGGCGTAACGTGTTTCTCGCCTTAGCTCATGACCTTAGTTTCCACCCTCCATAATGCCGGCATTCCCACATATAACCCTATTAAATCTATGTATAGCCTTATAGAACATAAAGTTTGGAGTCAGCTGATACATATTTTATTGTATTTGTGCACTGCAGCCGTCTTACGGTGAGATAAAAATGAGACCGTTGTAAACCGGCCTCGTCGGCGCAACAAAAGGTCTGGCATGGTTGCCGTTATGACGTAATACCTCGTTACCATGGAAACGTAGAAGTTCCACCATGAGATGTGGAAAGGATGCCCCAGAAGGTACACTAAATTTCAGAGGGATCAAACAGACTGTTCGAAAATTATCCTCGAAAAACCTCAAGGGGTTGCATCAACCTCCCTATACGGACGAGGGTTAAAGCCATGCTTGACTTGTTGAGATCTGTCGTTCTATCTGTTCGCACTTTCTGGCTACGTCTATAGTGTTTCAGGTAATGCATGCATGCACTACCTCATGTATCATGAATGTTTAGGTTTTTGAGACTTTCCTGCTTTCATCATATGACCATGCGCATCGGAAAGAGCTAAATCCATCCCATGTATTGGATATTGGTTGGTTGTTGGGTTATTCAACGACTCTCTCGACTACCAGGGTCATTTGACGCCGCAGCCTGTGACACCGGTTGTCGCGAGGGACAGCGAAATGGCGCTGTTACCCGGACTCGAACGGGGGACGTTTCGGCCACAAGGCGAGCATGGTAACCACTACACTACCCCGCACTCCATCCCACGTGTTGTTTTGCGTACACGTCTGAATGGATTGAGCGGAACACCGACTTTCGGCACGTCTTTCAGTGGTTATATTTGCCTGTGAAAGAAACGAATGATGATCTAGTTTAATGAATCGAAATCCAGACGCATGAAAAGACATCTGCCGAAAATACGTCTTCATAGCAGAAGAGAAACAGAATGTTCCTCCTTCTTCACATGTTTTAAACTGACAGTCAGACTGTACATCCTGGAAGTTGACGTCAGTTCTAGTTATCTAATTTACCCCAGAATCATACGCATACGATTTTCGAAATTACCTCCTGCGATCTATGTGGTGCACGTCTACCACTGGTGATTTGCGCACGATGTAGAACTGCTGCGTGACCATTGCCTATAAGTCGTTGTAGCGAGCGTTGGCGAGCGAGCGTGAGCAGAGAACAGTGCAAGGATAGGTGAACTTGACCACGCGCACTTTATTGTCTTTGCCGTCTTCGTTTGCCCGAGGTTTTATCATACCTCAAATACTTACTCATATCCAGCCCGTAAACTCCGTTGATCACCACAACACATCAGTCACTTAGTGTTTGGTAGTGATGAATTTTATGAGTGAGTTACAGTAATGATGCGCTGCTGCTGTTGGTCATTCGCGTGGTTCGCAAATTGCTTACTGGTGACTGTTTCCTGGTTGATTTCATCTTGACAATGCCAGAGTTTCTGACAGAAATTACTTCTCAAAACTTGATCATTTATATGTTTTGACCAGTCCGAAGTCATTAAAAAACAAATTGTATGTAACGACTTTTTGATAAAGTTGAGACACATGATATTAAATATAAAACAAACAGACGAATAAATTAACTGACCAAGGTGGGGCATTCCGTTTAACAGCATGCTAAACGCCAGGGGAAGATCGTCATGTCTTCCCGATTGCTGCCCACTTCCTAAAACCGAGGTTTAATCGTCCAGTTTAAAGATAGAAACCATGACATCGAAACCCATGAAATCGTTTAGTTTAAAAATTAAAACCCCTGACGTGAGTTTTAGGTCAGAGTTATCCTGGAATACCTGACAGCCAGTTCATATGCCACCTGCATCGCACTAAAAGGCTTCTTTGATCATACCATAAATCATCGTTCCATAGCATGACGTAACCGGGAAAAGTGTCTGTGTTGTTGCTATCGAAACCCCAAAACAGATTCATTAATTCGAAAGTGTTTCGTCCAGGTGACGTTTCAATTGACATGTTTGTTGTTCTCTATTTTGAATTCGGCGTTTGTTATTTGAGCGATCTGCATATTAATTGTCATTTTTGTATACTTTTCATTACAGCATGAGCCAGAAAAGTTGTATTTTTGGAAACCTCCAGGTCATTGACCTTACGTCGGCTGACCTTTCGGCCTTCTTACGTTTAATATGGAGATTATAGGACTGGTTTGGCCTATTTGGAGTTTCGATATACATTCTGGTGCTTCTTGCGTCACTTGCACACGTAACTGTACCCCCTGACCCGTGAGATAGTGTCAGGCCACGTTTCATACCGCATTTTCAGACCAGCAACCGAGTACAATTCTGTGGTGTACAGTCTGAATGTTTTTTGTTAGTCATAGGTGCTTTGAAAGCACTAATACATAATAAAAACTTATTTACCAGGGGTGACCAAATCCTATGTGACCCGGGCTGACCTGATTTGGCCTTAAATACTATCCCTGTTTTCAGTGCAATTTCACATTTTATGTCCACAGATGACGAGAATAATACCCATGCCTTCTTTCTGTGCAGTTTCTACTGCCCGAGTCCCTTTAATTTTGGTCGCCAACGTAAAAACTCTTGGTATCGCGAAAATAACTTCCTGCTAAATATTAGGCTTTAGCATTACGGCCGTGCCCGTCGCCCGGTATTTGAGTCACTTCTGTGAAACATGCTTTGGGGCACCGGTCTCATGATGTAGAGGGGATATTACATGATGCGAAATTTTTAGAAAATATGCTGTACATTCTGAATTTCTGCTGCTGAATTTTTTCCTTTCATTTACTGCGTTCCTAGAAATGGTTAGATTTGGCCTTAAGAGCCCTTTTCCGGTTCTCACAGGTAAATCACGCATTTTTACCGTTAAAACACTTTTAGAGAAACTTTAAGCACCAGAAACCACGTAGAAACTTTGTTTACCAAAGTTTCTGCCAAAAATGTCATAAGGGTAATCTGATCCGAGATGACTCTGGTCATGGGCATGAAACATGGCTGAGGGCAGGGGGCCTTCCCCACGTTTGGAGAAATTTAACATTAGCCCGATGGGGAAAAAAACATACTTGGCTCTCCCACTTTTTCTGGATGCTGATACCCCAGAGGCAGCTCTACTGGCCCAAATATTGACAAGAAAAATTGGGTGACCTCTCCAAGTTTCATTTGGGGGTTTTCCAGTGGTATTATTACTTTTTCTGCGGAACTCGTAGTTCTGCAGATCTTGGGTGTCTGGAGAATAATATAGCATAACACCCATAACACCCCTTGCCCCCGCCCCGGCCCGGCGAAGGAAGATCCGGAGGCCGACCCGGCGAGGGGTTAAGGAAGCCGAGGAGACCGCAGTGTCGGGATGGGACTGTGCTGCGGACCGTTCAGTGAGCGCATCTTGTTGAGCGAGGACGACGACGAAATCGACCAGCACATACGCAGAGGTTCATTGCGAAAATACTAACCAGTCATTGAAGGGGTATGTCTCCACGCTAATACACTGTTTTCGTAGTTCACGGGAGCGTCGTGCAGCAAAAAATGGCATCTGCACTTCGCCACTTGCGCTGGTGAATTTATGGGTCCAAGATGAGTTCAGACTTCGGGATAGCATTATCAACATAACCCGAGGGCCGCTTTGAGGCCGCGCGGTGGGCCTCCGATTGGGTTTCCGTTTTAATGGATATGCAAATTGATTCAATATGACTGAGATTGCGGCTCGGAGCAGTAATAATACGGCAGTCCTCGACGCCCGGCGGTGTAAAATTAGACCTCACTGACGCACGCTGGGCCGAACGTGCCCCGGCCGCCGCCGGCACGCTCTCCACGTGGTCTGCAGGGCGCGGCGGGGCCGGCCCGCCAGCTCTGGTGCACGCTGATTACGACGTGTTAATGAGTAGGCGAGCGCCATAGCACCCGGTGCTGACGTCTGCGGAGTGCGCTTCTCCGGACTGGGTGCGCCACACCGGGCCGCGGCTGCCCGGCGCAGGCTTATCCTCTGTAAGTACCTACCAATGAATGACGTGCCGCCACAGGTGTTGAGCGAGCTCAATAAATACACACCCCTGCTTACCAGGCGCCGGAGAATCCGGACATGCGATAGCCCAGCGCAAGCCAAATAGCGAACGATGCTTGAAATGGGACATATTGTAAGCAGTCTTTGCATATAGGTACCGCGACGAGATGGATTTTGTTTTGTACGAATTCGAATCTGGTTATGAAAGCGAAACAGTTATAGAAGTCTGTTTTCCGAAAACACTGCTATTGTTTTATTCCATGCTTATCTTGTGACTTGTACAGAACCAGGACCAGAAGCCAGGAAAGGACGTCACGCTGTGGCAGTTGTTTGGCGCAGGTGATACAAACATCGTCGGACTGCCAGACTTCACACTGCCGTGCTCCACGTTTCGCGTGTAAAGGCGAGCTCACCATTGTGCTGTTTTCTGCTCCGGTCAGACTTACCGTCCAGAAACATCCAGTAAGGGTGACATCTGACATACACCAAAAGTCGGAAATGTGTTAAGAGACCTCTAGGAAGTTTAGCAAGGCACCGAACGAAATGGGTGGAGCGCGGTGTCTTTAACTTTGGGACATCTTAGCTTTAATCCCACGTGTTACGTGCACAGAGCTTGTTTAGCACTGCCCAAGCCACGCCAGCTTCAAAAACGTTGCGTTATTTTTGGGTTTGACAATAGACAGATCGCAGTAATCACGGGCGTCGCCTAAAAGGAGATGGCAGACATGTCTCTCCTAGTTTTAGCGTAATTTAGCACGACTCCGAGGGGCACTGCAAACAAGGAAACGTCTTTAAAGAACCTTTGTTGTGACGACATCACTACCCCATGGGTATAGCAGACCATATACCACCTGGGCAGAGGCCTCACTAAAACTGAAGAAGTTTAGACTCAGCCTTTTGGAAGAAGAAATGGGAGATGATGATGAAGAAGATGAAAGAAACCGCTCCAAAATGGTTCTCGTCGCAGGACTTTCAAAAACTCTCTTACACTCATGCATCTCTGGCAGTGGAACTGACAGTTGGTGCGGAATATCATCATAACGCACGATTAGGGGGCATAATTTACATGCAAAGCAAAAAGCATCCTGGGCTTCACCCGATCTCACTGACGTCACGCCCGTATATGCAGTGTGACTTTGAGAGCGGAATCCGTTTTCCTTGCTTCTCGCCTTATGCAGAACGATACAGAGCGATCTTTGATGAGAACCTGATGCGACCATACGCTTTCGTTTTAGTCTGTTTTCGAAGAACGGGTCCGTTTATCTATGCAAAAGATGTAAGTAAAATGCATAGTGAGTCTTGGAGTTACAGGTGTTCAAAAGTTGCGGTTTTGCCGTTAGGTGACGTTTTTTGCAAGCGTCATAGAGGTACTTAGTGCAGGTACAGGCTTAACTGGTCATTGTGAAAGGATAATAAGTACGAGTTAGGCCTTTAGTAAATCTGAAAGGACCGCGAATTTATCAACGACAGATGGAAAATCATTCACGTTTTCTTGAAATGAAGCACGTTTATTTTTGAACGGCTTCAGCCATTCCCTGACCCTGCTGTAAAATTTTGGTACGTTTTATGGTATGACTGAGGTGCTAAGATGTAGTTATCTTATTTTTTTTCCATATTTTTCGGATGCTGGAAAAAAGTATCAGAACTTACTCAGGAATGTAATGCAGTTCTACATTCAGCTACAAACTCTATCAGCGATACGGTCCACAGTTCGAAGTTAGGGAAATGAAAGGTAAATGACTGTTTATGCAAAACTGCTGTTCTGGTTCTTCTCAAGACCGTACTTGCTTCATCTAACGAGCCATATCCGAATCACAACGCATTAACCCTATTCCCGGAGGGCTACACGGCATGGCGGATTCCCGGCAGGGGGATGGATTCAACCTCCTGCCGGGAATATGGTTAAGCCTTCCAACCAGTCCAACCCTCCAACCGCTGTCAGCTCTGGATAAATGTTGGCTATTGCGCAAAAAAACGAACAAAGAAAAAGGTATTAACAGCATCTGGGTCGAAATCAGAGGAACCAAAACTCCTAAGAACATTTTTCAGAGTAGCATGGCTGACGATCCCAGGGGCGCTGGAAAGCTCGTAAATTTATCATATCACCCCCCCCCCCCACCTAATATTCAGGGATTTTAACATTAGGCCTATGACAGGGACTGATAAGTAACGGTCTGAATTCCATGTGGGCTCTCCCCCAGTACTCCTTGGAAATCTCCAGCCATGCAAATCAGATCAGACATTCGCGCCAGGAGTCCATTATCTGGTCATCATCCCTTAAACTGGATGAGCCTTTTGTCCTGAAAAACATAGAAGTGGAACATCATTTAAAAAATGAGGTTTTTCATCTGCATTTCCGCCTCTGTTAATGCTAACATTTATTACTAAGATGTGGAAATCCGCCAATGTAGTTTTTCTGTGGGGTTTACCGCGGTGATTCTAGAAACATCAGTTATAGCAATTGACTGAAAACTAGGCCAAACCTTAGATTAAAAGATTCACATCAGCATCCAGTGCCGCTGCCGTAAATAACAAACTCGGCTCCGCTGTCCGAGCATTAAGTTGACGAACGGCGTTGGACCAATTCAGCATAATTTAAGGCCGTCATTTACCACATCTCGTGGGGTTAGATTGGGATATTACATGGCTTCGTCAGATGTATGTTTGATGACCGTGGTGATAGAGAGCTTTCTCGCAGTTTGTGCCGGTCGACCCGAACTCAATCTGTGCAGCCTGACAGTGTTGTTGGTCTATATCTGGTACCGCATGCGGTCAGCGTACATAGTCCGAAGACTCCGCCTGGTCTGGTACAGCATGACCAGCCCGATCTGAAGACGCTGTCCGGTCTGGCGCGGTCAGACAGGGTGTTAGGTAGTGCTCGGTAGCCGGGTCTGTAGATCCTGCTTGGCGCCGCACAGTGTGGCCAGTCAGTAGTTGGTACCGGTTTGGTCAGGCCGGCCCCCACGGTCCGGCCGTCCGGCAGCAGGCAGTCCTCAGCGCGTGTTTTTGTTGGCAGCGGTTGGGTTACCCACGTCTGACGTGGCGCCCTCCAGCCTGCGGGGGACCGGTGGACGGTGGGGCGGGGGGGAGGGGGCGGCTCAAGGCCCGGCCGGCTCCGCCGCGGCCGTGGATCACTTGAGTCGGTGCCGTCGGTCGGGGTGGCTGTACGCCGGAGGTTCGCCTGATCGCCGGTCGTGTGCGTGAGCCGGCGGGTTTCGGGGCGGCGGGCGCGGCGAAGTGCGGAGAGCGCGGTGCGGAGAGCGGCGCTCCGGGCAGACGGACACGGCCTCACAGTCGGCGGCGGATACCAGCAGGTGAGGCCGCGTGCAGCTGGCGCCGTCCGGCAGAACCGGTCCCCGATTGACGGAGCGGCCTCTCGATCGCCTCGAGTCGACGGACCGCCGGGCCCGACAGCGGCAGAGCCCGCGGGGCTCGGAGGCCCGCTCACGACAATCGGCGCTCGGCCGGAGCGACCACGTGCGTCTCTCGCAGACTGGGTCAGATGGCCGTGCTGCGGATCTGACTCGTAAACGGCTGCCAGGACAGTTGCAGACGAAGGCGCATTCAGGGGGAGGGGCCGCCCCCAAAAGAAAAATACGTAGCGAGGGGGAATATTGTGATAGGAGGAGGCGAGCTGATACATTTCGTGCCTTTTTTCTCTCGCTCCTCCTCCCCCCCCCTCCTTCAGAGGCAGGGTTGTGCCTTTGACGATAGGTATGGCCTGTGGTGTGTCTGGAGGTCCGAACGCGAGGGCCTGTGTGGGTCTGAGGGTCTCTGATGGTTAGGGATTGTGACGACCACCACTGCAAGGCATAGTCAGCACGAGAACTAGGTAGTGGTGGTCAGTGCCAGGTAGAACGCTGTGAGAAAACAAAAAAGCCGTGGGAAAACGCTGGCCCTGAGGTGTCCGTCCTCCGCATATGGTGTGAAGAAACTTCCATGAGTGCGGAAGGCCCTGAAACAGTTCCGTGGGCGTCCGTGCAAGAACATACCAGAGACTAGCATGAGAAGTCCTGAGGCAAAGCGTCCTAAGGAGCCTGGTGTTCAGTCTGTATCGAGTTGTCTGCGTCGAGGATGGAAATGTCTTAATATTCTTCATCTGTCGTAGTAGGTGTTGGAGCTGTGGTGGCCCTGCAGTCCCAGAATTTCCGCGGCCCCGGGCTGAGCGCTGCAAGATTTTCCGGGTCCCAGGCCTTGCCAGCAGAGCGATCTCTCCGTTCCAGGACACGAATTCGTTCGGAACTCTTGTTGCGTCCGAGGTAGTTGTGAGTCTTTCATATCCGCTAGACTGGAACTAAATCGAGCTGCGCCCCTGGTAGCTCAGGACGTGGGCCAGTGGTCAGAAATACGTCGATGAAACTACAATGAACCGTGGGCCGGGTCCGACCAGTAGCCACGCCAAGGTGTCTGGATGACGCACGCCAAACATGTCCTCGTCGTTTGTGCGGACAAGGACAAACCTGCAGTACCCGTCACGTTTATGCCAACCGGAGAGGCGCTGTCGCGCCGCTGTGGCCGGTTTGAAAACTTCTGTGGCACTGGTCGGCCGGTTTAAACGTGTTCACTTGGAATCCGGCTCGCTGATATTTCGCTTCATTGCACGGGCGTAGGAACGGGGGGGGGGGACATGGCCCCTCACTTGGAAAATTCAATATTAACTCTGGCGGAAAACGTCTCTGCCCCTCCCGCTCTTCTGGATGCTGCTGCGTTCCTGCCTCAGTATCTCTGAATTCATCCCCACGCACCGTGCGCACGGTAGGATCTGCTGTTCCCGTGATAGACACATTTGTAACTTTGGCGACCGTGGAAATAAAGAGGAATGTAATGCTTTCGACTGGCAATGCGATATTCACTTGTGATCAAAAAAGGTGGAATCGCGGCAATGCGCGTTATTTCGGCGTCAGTGGGTGAAACTTAAAACTTGTCTTCGAAGGCCAGAGCTTGAGTCGGTTTTGAGAATTTTCATCGCAACTCAGGACTTGGCAGCTTCTAAAGCTTTCGCAAACCATCACATCTAATGTCTGCAAGTAGCAGACAACCATTAGTCAAAAATGGCTGCGAAGGACAATATTGGTTTCAGAAACAACCAATTTTCACGCAACGAAATGTCTGTTTTTCACCGCTGCTGAAACTCGTCCGGCTATATTTCGGTTCTCGTGTCATACATATGAATGGATATTCCATTAGTCCCGTTTAATTTATGTTAAAGCTGAGTATTAGCTGCACCGTGTATTGCTGTATGAACGAACAGCCTCAGCGTGTCCGGGTATGAGGTCATATGAGAATCGGAATCCTACCATGTTTAAGTGCACCCTGAATTGGTTTAATCCCTGCAAACGTTGTCTTTATTCTTTGCACCGAATTATGTTAGACTTATGGGTGACTGGGCACTGGTAAAAAGGTTACTCAAAGAGAAACATTTTATTCCCGCCAAACTGATTCCTGTTTCCAGAGATCAGTCGTGTTATTAGCCCGCTTGAAGTAGATGTGGTATGAAGAGAAGGCACAGCGCTGGCATTGCGACGCCATTCGTGTTATCCAGTGTGCAGGAGGTTGGCGCTGCCGCCGCGGTCCAGCAGGGGTGTGGCTGTCGGCGATCTCGCTTCCGCTCCGGCCATTCACGTGCGGCCCGCCGACGCCGCGCGGTGCCCGCAGATCGCGCCGAGTAAAAACACCGACTACTCCGGCCAGGATGAAAAAATAATGATGTTATGAAGCAAAAAAGGCTGTTGATGCTGCTCTTCTCCTAGACCACGATGCATGCGTTCTAAGTTGTGCAAGGCTGTAGCGGGCACCGCTGCTTCTCTTCCTTGCCGTCTTCGCGCTGTCACTGATGTGGATTTTCAATGCATCTCGCGTGCCTTTCTACAGACTGCACAGGCTGTCGTGCTGCGAGCCAGAGCCCGACGCTGTCGTATAGGCCGTAGGACTGCTCACATGTTGGCGGGAACAGGGTGACTGGTGCGGTTCGTCCGGCAACCCTGGCGCCATGTCCTGCAGCGGCTCCAGTCCGCCGTCCAATTCTAAGGTCAGCGGCGATCGGGCTGAAAGCGGACTAGGACGGTACGTCGTGAAAGATAAAGTGGTAAACTGTGCTTGGACGTTCCCTCATTTATCCCTGGTGACACCCGTTGCAGGCAGTATTCCATCTTGGTCAGTGCTTCATGAATATATTGACTGAACCAGGAAAAATGTCTACTCATCATTACGTTGTTGTGATTCATTTTGAGGGGAAAACATTGCTGAAACACCGAAATTTGAATATGAGCTTATGTTGAGATTAGTCACGGATTTTGGCATCAGTGATGGCACTGTGGAGTAACGAGAATTTCCCAAGAACAGCGTGAACAGCACAACCTTGGAACACTGAAGAACAGTTTGGAAATGGAGGTTAAAATGGCTGTGGCGCAAGGCAGCGTAGTCAGGCAATTTCAGTCCCAACATTTGACGATTCCGTAAACGGTTGTCAGTTTGCGCTGACGGGATTATGTGATGTCCCGAAATTGCAACGCCTGGAAGTCGTGTGGAAACCAGCACTTATAAACAGTGGTCATGGGTTGGAGATGGCTCTAAGATATAGATGCATTTTTGCGAGCGGTATACTTCAAAACTGCATTTATTTCCGGGCAACATACGAACTGACGATCCGAACTAGAAACCTGCTTTTAAAGAGATTCTCCGTCTCAGTATCAATGTTTTGAACTACGATGGCCACGTTGTGGCTTGTCGTCTTCGGAGCCAATCCGTAACATGCAGGTCTCAGAATCCTACGCGTCGGTTTAACACGTGCACTGGAAGGGGTCTTTTTGCGTGCCCCCCCCCCCCACCTGTTTTTCCTGAATATCTCGAGAACGGATCGGAGCTGTTTGCTGCCATTTTGCGACATTTATGGCAATTGAATAACTCGTCGATTGACGCAGAAAAATCGAAAATCGGCTGAAACTTTTTGAAGTTTCAGGCATTTGAAGTCAGGCAAACATAACGGAAACGACGGCCGTCGGTGACAAATGGGAACTTTGTGAAAGAACCAGCGTTCTATCTAAGATTACCGTTTGAATACAATCATGCGACGTCATTCGGGCATAAGTGATGGATGTACCAAGACCAAAGTTAAGGTCAGTGAGGGTCAAGGTCACCAAACATCAAGGCCAAACAGCTTGTGACTTGATGCAGATTTGCTTTGCGACTTGTCGGTTTGCATGAAATGTGCATTCAAAGACCATATTAAAAACACGTGTGCGCACATGGATACGTTTATATATGTCAGGGTCATTTCAGGTCAAGGTCATCAAAGGCCAAAGGCAACTTGTTTTTGACCTGGTCCAGATTTGTTTTGTCACATATCGATTTGTCTGAAACACGCATTCAAAGACCCTAGGAAAAGCACGTTCGGCACATTGATACTCACATGTATACACATATATACATATGCGCACATACAAAAATATAAACGTTGGAAGTGACCAGATGTACCTATTTTGGCTACCTTCACTGAAAACACACCAAAAGATACGTGTACCGGCCTTATTTACACTAAGCTATCCCGCATTGCTCGAAATCTGATCTGCAAAAGATAAAAAATGACGCCATAGGCGAATGACCTGACATGACCTGAACCCGAAACCAGCAGTCAAGACGCCGAATGGATGAAAATTGTCGTATTCCACGTTTTAACGGCCAGACAAACACCTTTTTCCCGTTTCGTTCGAAAAGTCGTACGGTGTGGCCTGTACGGGCCGAGAAAGTGTCCAAAGTTGACCTTTTCGACCCCATTTGACCTTAAAGATATTGAGCCAGGGTCATGAAAACTGCATACAATATAAATTGATATAGCCCACCTCGTCCACAAAATTTCGTGTCTCTAGCTCATTCCGTTTTTTGAGATGGGAGGAGGCACTTTTGTGCCCCCTTCCGGTGCGGTTAGCACGAAACCCCTCCACTGCGCGGGTTGTGGAGATTTCCCGCGTTTCCCGTCTTTTTCTGCTTTGTATTATGTACAGCCATGTCCCATCAGTATGGCGTCACGTTGGCGGATGACTGCAGAATGCAGTTTTTAGTAAATTACAGTTGTTGAAGCTCCTAAAACATTTTGCCGAAAAATGAATGCCGGAAACGTTATCAGCGATATTTTTGGGCCATCCAGTGTGTGAAAAGTTGATCATGGTGGAATGTTCTGTTGAAGGTGGAACACTGCTTATCGTTTATCAAGGGACGGCTGATTAATGTTTTGAAAAGTGCTGCACATAACAGCGACGTAGCCAAGGGTGGCTATGGGGCCATGTCCCCTTTAGCCAAGCGGTCTACACTAGATATACAGCGATTTTGCATGCATACAGACTAGTGGTCATATACATGTTGCAAAAACAAACATTAAATTTATTCCTGTGGGTTAAAAATGGGGTCAGTTACGTAAAATTCCTGCTTTTTTCCTACAAACTTCGTCATATGCCAGCGGTATGTGACAAAATTTGACGTTTGCCCCCCCCCCCCGAGAAAAATCCTGGTTACGTGCCTGGCACATATTCGGGATAAATCCTGTTCAGAATAATTCCACCAACTACATAAGTGAGCCAGTGTTAAGTGGACAACCTGGACGGAAAAATTAAACATCGTAGGCGTGCCCTTCTTGTTACTGCGAATAGCGCACACCTGGCGTTCTGTGTCTCTGTGTCGCTGATTTGGAGGCCAGTCCCAGAAAACTGCGGACGATATCTGAGTAGGGCACCACCGAAGGCCGGTGTTAAATTTTTAGTCTGATTGACAGATGCATTACAAAATAAGGCAGAAGGGCTGTCCAGCACGGCTGTGAAGTTGGGTGATCTTGCAGCTGTTAGTTGCTGTTTTGTGCGCTGCGCCGGTAGGCGTGATCTGACGTCCTGCAGTCGGAAGAATACGTCCCGCATCCCCGTTGATCACTGGCCGCGAAAAAGTGTGTTCCCGGTGTTTCGAACAGCTGCGTTTTTCTTTCTTTCTGGATTCATTCCGCCTTGCGCCACTAGTTCCGCACGGAGGTCACGTCACCAAATCGGTTTACGGCTGATAATCCTGTCGGACTCCCATTCATTTGGTTCACATCCTGTCCATGCATAAGCGCCATGCACCGTCTTATCCTGGCCGTGCTGAGATTGACCACCTGAGCCGTTTCATATGAGCTGTCTCTGCGAGACTCGGCGCCCGTGCCGGTTCATATTGAGCCGGCGCGGCGCCGTGCATGCCCGATTTGATGCGGCTCGCGGCCGATCGTCGCCAGTCGTGATGAAGGCTGCCGCTCGGCCGGCTCCTGTCGCGCCGCCTGCCAATACCAGCGGCCAGCCGACGCCCTCAGACCTGTTCAGCCGCCGCCGGCCCGCCGGCACGCGTCGCTGCTCGTGTGAGACCGGGCCGGCGGCCGCGGCTCGAGCGTCACCCCCACCTGCCCGCCGGCCTCTTCTGGCCGGGGTTTTTGCCGAGCGGCAAAACCGCCGTTGAATGAGCGCCTGCTGAGCGGCTGATGCTCTGAGCGCCTGCATCTGCCAGTGGTCCGTATATATGGCGCTATGGTCACCGGTCCACAGTGTGCTGGCGTTGGCACGGCCGTCCCGTCTCTGCAGTCAGTCCGCCGCCGTCTCAGCAGTCAGCCCACGGCCGTCTCAGCAGTCAGTCCTCTGGCGTCTCAGCGGTCAGTCCGCCGCCGTCTCAACGGTCGATCCGCCGCCGTCTCAGCAGTCAGTCCTCTGGCGTCTCAGCGGTCAGTCCGCCGCCGTCTCAGCGGTCGATCCGCCGCCGTCTCAGCAGTCAGTCCCCTGGCGTCTTCAGCAGTCAGTCCTCTGACGTCTCAGCGGTCAGTCCGCCGCCGTCTCAGCGGTCGATCCGCCGCCGTCTCAGCAGTCAGTCCTTTGGCGTCTCAGCGGTCAGTCCGCCGCCGTCTCAGCGGTCAGTCCGCCGCCGTCTCAGCGGTCGATCCGCCGCCGTCTCAGCAGTCAGTCCACTTCCGTCTCAGCGGTCGGTCCGCCGCCGTCTCCCGCTGTGCGGTCCCCCCCCCCGCCGTATCCGTGTGACGGACATGAGGTCGGGATTTTGTTTCCCTTCACGTGGCACAAGTGCAACGGATTTCATGGTGTCGCGGCAGTCGGATACGCCGCGTCGATCGGTGAAGGTCTGAGTATGATTGGTCTCTAAATCACGGTACAGGTGTTTCGTCTCAAATAACCGCTGACTGTTCTTTGTTCGCTGCGTTCCCTGGGAGCATTTGCGTGTTCTTTCGTTTCAGCGTGCCAGAATGAGCGATCTCTCCGGGAGACGGTGTCGCCGCTGTCGCCTGGCGGCAGGTTTGTGTGGGCTCTCTGTGACGCCGGAGACAGTCCCCCGGCTGGTCCGCGGCGACAGTTTCCGCCCGTCTCCCGGGACAGAGGGAGGGGCGGACAAAACCGGCAGGAGCACAAAGGCCAGCCTGCAGGGCGCGGAGACTCCGCAACAGGTGGCACACCAGGTCCACGACGTCCCGCACCACAGCTCGACCGACGCCGCCGCAGTTACCGCACCTCAGCGGCCGGTCCAGCCCTGCTCCCTGGTGGTGGCAGCGGCCGGTCCAGCCCTGCTCCCCGGTGAGGGTAGCGGCCGGTCCAGCCCGGCTCTCCGGTGAGAATAGCGGCCGGTCCAGCCCGGCTCTCCGGTGAGAATAGCGGCCGGTCCAGCCCGGCTCCCCGGTGAGGGTAGCGGCCGGTCCAGCCCGGCTCCCCGGTGAGGGTAGCGGCCGGCCCAATATGGCTCCCCGGTGAGGGTAGGGGCCGGTCCAGCCCGGCTCCCCGGTGAGGGTAGCGGCCGGTCCAGCCTGGCTCCCCGGTGAGGGTAGCGGCCGGCCCAATATGGCTCCCCGGTGAGGGTAGCGGCCGGTCCAGCCCGGCTCCCCGGTGAGGGTAGCGGCCGGCCCAATATGGCTCCCCGGTGAGGGTAGCGGCCGGTCCAGCCCTGCTCCCCGGTGAGGGTAGCGGCCGGTCCAGCCCGGCTCCCCGGTGAGGGTAGCGGCCAGTTCTCCGTCACGCCCGGACTGCTGCGGCTGCCGGCCACAGCTGGGGCCGCAGAGGAACAGACGAACAGGGGCGACCTTCACGGCGGAGCGGACGTCTGGCCAATGTCGGCAATTGGAGGGCGAGCCGCTCCCGCCATTTGGGGCAATTGGGACGCACGGCCGCTGGCGGACGCCGCCTCCTGGGGCTTCACTTCACCGCGTCCCTCCCCTCTCCCGCCCTAGTCTCAGCCTGTGTCAGCTGTACTCCGTCTCAGCAGTCCTTCGTCTCATGCTGAGACAGCCCGTCAGCTGAGACGGCCCGGCGGTCTTTCTGAGACTGAGAGAGTCAGGCATTCCTCTGTTCATCCTCCTCAGGCTAAGGAAGCCCGGCGATCCTCTCTGTCGGGCTGGGACAACTCGGAAGTGCTTATTTTTTTATCCACCACCTATTATCAGGTGTTCAGGAGTGCTCCTGCCCCAGTCCACCACGACGCAAATCACGTCACGGTAACTCCCAGGGAAATCGGAGCTGTAAACCAAAGAGAATCATGCAATTCGTGTCACGCCCTGCTAAAAAAGAAGACTAAAAAATTGAATGAATACTCGCATACAAAATATAATCCGTATTACTCTGGGTTAATCAGCATGAGAGGAAGTATTCTGAGCCAAGAAGTTTCCAACTGCCCGCTAAACCATTCCCATAAAATGCAGTTCATTGTAAGTGTAAAACAATATTAGTCACTTCTTGAGGTCGGTAGGAACACTGGTAGGTCCTCTTCATCGCAGACCCACCACTGGGCAGCCCACCGGGACTAAACAAGGCTAGTTGCTCGGTGGGCCATCCCAGTGCTGGTCAGTTGTAGCGGTGGCCCAAATAAGAAAACACACGGTATTCATTCAAACGACTCATACATGAAAAAAAACAAACTCACTGACTCCTACGCACCCGCATACAAGTAGACAACGAAACACACAGACACACAGGGACACCTACATACCGACACACAGACACCCATGCGCGTGTGTGCATTCACGCGCGCACACGCGCATACACCCGTGCGCGCACATACGCCGATACCCACACACATTAACTCACGTACACGTACATTCGAACCTACGCATCCGCAGACATACGAAGAATACACTCGAAACGCTTGGAATAAGCAAATGACTGTTCTGAATCCTACTAAACAATCAAAGGCCAATCAAAGGCACTTGCGTCATGCGTGATCTTGTGTTATGCATAATAGCCCAGAATATTTGCAAAATATGTACACACAAATGCACTGGGATGACAGCACATAAAGTCGTTATTAAGCTAGGAACGAGCAGACATATTAAGTTGAAATAATGATAACAGTAAATTAAAAAAAAAATGAACACCGTCGACAGCCCGCTACAGAACGATAAGGCGGACCCGGACCCCGTCCCCAGTGCCGCTGGACAGGCGTGACAGCCGACTAGGTCGCCGGCTGCTGCTACCTCTTGTCTGAAATGTGTGGAAACGTAAGAGAAAGATCGCAAGGACGACATCGAGTCCAAGGATTAACGTGAAGCATGGAAATCAACAGTCTTTCCAGATAATATTTTTCACGAAATTTTTGGGACCCGAACATCGTCAGGAGTATAAAACTGATGTGCCAAAATGTCATTCCACAATTTCGAACCCTGATAAGCTGAAGAAAAACATCTGCAGTTTCGGTTCGAAAAAGGTTCATGATCCGTTTCAGTTCCTCAGCCGTACGCAGACAGACAGTCGTGTTCCTCAAACTGTTACGGCTCGCCAGTGCTCAGTCTGAGTGTCGTAGTCTGATGCAGACCGGCAGACGTCTCCACTGCAGACTGTGATGGCTCGGGAGTCCTCCCTCTGCTCAGTCTGAGTGTCGCAGTCTGATGCAGACCGGCAGATGTCTCCTCTGCAGACAGTGATGGCTCGGGAGTCCTGCCTCTGCTCAGTCTGAGTGTCGCAGTCTGATGCAGACCGGCAGATGTCTCCTCTGCAGACAGTGATGGCTCGGGAGTCCTCCCTCTGCTCAGTCTGAGTGTCGCAGTCTGATGCAGACCGGCAGATGTCTCCTCTGCAGACTGTGATGGCTCGGGAGTCCTCCCTCTGCTCAGTCTGAGTGTCGCAGTCTGATGCAGACCGGCAGATGTCTCCTCTGCAGACTGTGATGGTTCGGGAGTCCTCCCTCTGCTCAGTCTGAGTGTCGCAGGCTGATGCAGACCGGCAGATGTCTCCTCTGCAGACTGTGATGGCTCGGGAGTCCTACCTCTGAATCCGACATTGCGGCGGTGTCAGAAGACGAAATTACCTTGAAACGAGGTCCAGTACTCGAATCGCCGGGAAACGTTTGTGCTTAGTAAAAACAGCCTACGCTGTTGACTCACAGCGTAGGCTTGGCACTAGTTGGTTGCTGCTACTCCGGAGTCCAGCCTGATGGCGAATTGTCGGATCTCCGATAATCAGGTTTTGTCTGCAACACAAGCGTCTCTTCGCGTGCCGTACGCCAGTCTTGTCAGGGCACTTTTAAAGTTAGTTCAGCCAAAGCCATGCGGAGGAGATTTATCTTCGTGCAACACCGCACGACTAACGGTGAAGTTCCCGAAAGTTGGTGAAGTTGCCGCCGCCTCTACTCTTGCATTTCTTTGTGATGCGGATCGGGAGTTAATGAAGATCATGGCAAATCACCGGGAGAGTCCCTCTGCCTGGGCGGAGAGTGCCTGCGGCAACCCACACACAGAGTCACTTAACAGTGAAGGGTGTGTCCAGACCCGTCAAGCTCCCGACCACTGCCTGGCCTCGGCCTGGCGACTCTGTGTGACGCGCGCTGGGTTTTGGCTGGCACGGCAATGGGTTCGCCAACACAGGAACGCCGTTTTCTTCCAAAATATCCCCAGGGACCTTTTTCGTGCGCTTCCAATTTTCGTTGTGTAATGACTGTCCCATACGTTTGCAAAACTGGGAAACTTTTGGCGGAAAATAATTCCTTCCAATTAGCAAACTATAATGCGACCAAAGTTGGGCCGACGTCCGCTCCGCGTCGGGCGGAAAGCCACCAATCTTGCCGGAAAGCGTTTGTCGCTCGGTCGGTTTCGTTGGTTCACTGTGCTGTGTGCATTGTCGTTTGCTTGATCATTCCCCTTAGCCATTTTCTGCACAGTCGCAGTCAGTTCTCTGCGATGTAAACAGCCATGGAACCAGTCAAGAGGGATGACAGGCTGTCCCTGGAATAGTTTTCGACTAAAATGAACGTGCGGTAGGGTGTTGGACGTGGGATTCGTCCGTTTTTTTTTTCGACGTGCTTTTTGAAACCTGGGGCCCCATCATCTAAGGGCTGGGCCAGACGGTCTGGGTCTCGAGTTCCGTCGCCACGTACGACATTTTCGGGTCGCAGTAGCTGTGTCGAGCCCTCCCTGGGTCCGGCCACTGTGTCGGGCTGTCGCTGGACCCGGCCACTGTGTCAGGCTGTCGCTGGGCCCGGATATCACTGTGACGAGCTATGCCTGGTCATAGGCGGGTTCGGGCCCTGCTCTGCCCGCCGCTGCCGGCGGCAGGTCGGTCACGGTGACCCGACCCTCATTTGGTAGTCCGGGAACACGGCTCACCATCAGATCTATGCCTCCGATTGTATGGGCCGCCTCTGGCGCGGGATGCGTCTTCCGTGCCGCGGGGGGCAATCATGCACGCGCTCGCCCGACGCCCGAGGGCGTGAGAACGAGCCGTCTTTGCGGGAGCTCTGGATCTGTTGAGAAGTGGGGCTTTCAGCCGTTGAACAGAATCTGAAAGTTTGACAAATGTGTGCTGCTGACGCCGGCCGCCTGTTTCTATTGAACGTCGGCGCGGGCGGCGGGTAACGCTAGCCGCCGGCCGGCGCCGTCCGGTGTCGGCGGCGCCGCTCATTTATCTCTCGGCAATTCCGGCCGGCCGGTCGACTGGTGAAAATGGGCCACGCGTCGGACCCAGGTGACGGGCCGCCTCCGCCGCGTGGCTTCCGGCCGCTGCCGCCGGCTCGGCGGTCGGCGGGGGCCGAGCGGCGGGCTGCGGCGGACCGCCGTGGCAGCGGGCCAGCGGCCGGATCACTCCTGGACCGGGCTCGGCCCGTAATCAGATTGGTGCGCGCGCCAGAAGGCGACCAGTGATTCTGCTGCGGGCCCGCGGCGGCGGCCGCCTCTCGGCGCCGCGCCTTCCGCCGGCGGTCCGACCGACAATCTCATTAGGGCTAATCAGATAAGCCGGCAGGAATGGCCGGATTCCGTCGGGCTTCGCGCCCCGTGCGATGATGCCGTGCCGAGGTTCTCCGCGAGGGAGGCCGTGTGGGTGGAGAAGGAGAGAGGAAGTGACCCCAGTCGACATGAAACGGTGATGTGCTAGTCACAGTGCCTGTAGAACGGCTGAAAGGAAGACGCAGAACGGTCGCCTTGTTTCGGCCGCCCACCTGTAGCCTGTTTCAGAGCAGGGCGGTTTGTGATGGTCAGGAGCAGTCTCAGAGCAGGGCGGTCTGTGATGGTCAGGAGTAGTCTCAGAGCAGGACGGTCTGTGATGGTCAGGAGCAGTCTCAGAGCAGGACGGTCTGTGATGGTCAGGAACAGTCTCAGAGCAGGACGGTCTGTGATGGTCAGGAACAGTCTCAGAGCAGGACGGTCTGTGATGGTCAGGAGCAGCCTCAGAGCAGGGCAGCCTGTGTGATCAGGAGCAGTCTCAGAGCAGGGCGGTCTGTGATGATCAGGAGCAGTCTCCGAGCAGGGCGGTCTGTGATGGTCAGGAGCAGTCTCAGAGCAGAGCAGCCTGTGTGGCCAGGAGCAGTCTCAGAGCAGAGCAGCCTGTGTGGCCAGGAGCAGTCTCAGAGCAGAGCAGCCTGTGTGGTCAGGAGCAGCCTCAGAGCAGGGCGGCCTGTGATGGTCAGGAACAGTCTCAGAGCAGGACGGTCTGTGATGGTCAGGAGCAGTCTCAGAGCAGGACGGTCTGTGATGGTCAGGAGCAGTCTCAGAGCAGAGCAGCCTGTGTGGTCAGGAGCAGTCTCAGAGCAGGGCGGTCTGTGATGGTCAGGAGCAGCCTCAGAGCCTGGATCGAGTCGTCAGAGGGCTGGTTGAAATCCCTCAGGCCGATGGCAAAGTTCATCGCAATCATCGGTGGAATTGCTTCAGCTGCTCTGCGAATTCTGGAAACGTTTCCAGGCGGGGGCCTCACAAGATTTACGTGATGGGCTTTCCTTACCGTTATCCGTAGCAGTGGCGTTGTTCTACCGTGGTGGGATGATTATGGTTGATTTGGCACTCGAACACGGTATTTGGGGAGGTACCTCATACTCTGGTAGATGGCTTCTGTGTCTTCCCACGAATATCCAACATCTGGCTGAAACGTATTTCAGTGAACGCAATACCGCTAATGTCCCAATATCGCAGCGGAAATGGTCGGGACAAGTTTGACGCAAGGAGAAAGTATCCTATTAAGTAGTCGTAGGATGGTGCGCCCGCGTTGCTGCAGGATAAGGTCTCGTACTGGTTGATTCTGCTTTGTGAAGAGCCGTGATTATTGAGTTTTCAAAACTGTGTTCAATATTCGACATTCGCTTCAAACGGGCTAAGCACATGGGCTCAGTGTACTTTGAAGGAATGTACAGGTAGATTTGGATATTGTATATGTGTGTGCTCTGCGTCTGTTTTGACCTTTATTTAATAGACACGGGTGTCCGCGTTTTTGTCGCGCACGGATTTCCGTGTTTGCGAGTTTGGCAGGCAGGACCTGTAGTTCGATATCGGCCCTTGAAGGCAGTCCAGCTGAACACGGTTGGCACAGGAAGCCGGTTCATCTTCATTCATCACGTCGCTCCGAGATGTTCGACTCTCCCCTCGGAGCTCATGGAGGTGATATGTTGTGCGCCCCGAAATCGCCCGTCTCCGCACGGGTCGCGCCGATCGTCCGCAGTTGTCCGCGTCTGAGGCCACACCGTGCTCGTTTGGCTCGCGGCTGGCCGCTCGGGCCGGAGGGGTGCGTGACCGGCGGCCGCCCAGTCGGTCTCTGCGGCGTTTTCTCTCAGCTTCCGGCCGCTGCAGCCGTTCGGCGCCGCTGCCTGCAGCTGGCGGCTCGCCCGGCCGCCGGGTCGGAGCGGAATTTGATCGCCGGCGGCGTTTGATCCCGGCGTGTCGGCGGCGGCGGCGGCCCGGCTGTCTGCCGCCGGTCTGCCGCAGCCGCCGACAGATTCTCCGCCGTCTCCTGGGCTAGTGGATCCGTCGGAGGAGATAGCGGTCGGACCAGCGTCGGGGCCGGAAGGAAAACCGCGACTGTCTTTTCGCGGGGCGACTGGCTCTGCGCGCCCGCCGCCTGGGTCTCGAAGCGTTGCTGACGGCCCACTCACTGACGCTGGCTTCGTCCGCTTATTTGCGTTGCTGCTGGGGATGTTGACGCGCCACTGAGTAGGTCATCATTTTCAGAAACTGCCCGTTAAAAGGTGTCGCAATTTCCGCCTCAGAAGCGGAACGATCGTGGGAGTATGTGTGCTCGTCTGTCTCGTGGATAGTCGAACCTAACCGTCCTGGATTTGCGGGCTGCCATCTGCTGTCGCTGCGAACTGACATTCAAACTGTTGCTCCATATGGTTCAAAGACGATTCGTGACTGCGGCGATTGCACGCTCACTCCCACTTTAGATCTTGTGCAGTGGCAGTAAAGATATTTCGTTCATTTGTTCAGTGACAGATTCAGCGAACATTGCGCCTTGCCGTTCAGCCATCGTACTGTCATAACTTCACTGCCATGCAAATTGGGCATAAATTACGCAGGGCTGATTGCTGCCAAACGGCGGGCGGTGCTGACCGTTTTGCGACCATGTGTCGCGTATCGAGAGGCCTGGAGTGGCATGTCGCCGCAGGGCGGCCGGCTGGCCCACTCCTGTTTCCTGCTTCTGCGGCCAGTCAGGGGTCTCTCAGAGCCGGCTGTACCACCAGAACATCACCAGACGACTCGCCGGGACTCTTGTCCGTCGATCGCGGCCTCCTGTTGGCTGACCCCGGCCTCCTGTCGGCTGGACCAGGCTTCCTGTCGGCTGGGCCCGTCCGTCGGCTGACCTGCGGGCCTAACCTCCTGTCCGCTGGCCCGGCCTCCTGTCGGCTGGACGAGGCTTCCTGTCGGCTGGGCCGTCCATCGATTGACCTCCTGACGGCCGGCTTCGGCCTCCTGACGGCTGACCCCTGCTCGCTATCGACTGACCCCGACCTCCTGTCGGCTGGACCAGGCTTCCTGTCGGCTGGGCCGTCTGTCGGCCGGGGACGGGCTGCAGTACAGGGCGCGGTCGGCCGGCCGGTCGGTCGGCCAGCCAGCCCGCGACTATAAACAGCCGCGGCTGCAGGGACTCTGCACCGGGCCGCCTGGAGCCGCTGTTTACTGCAGGTCTGATAGGTGCACTGGCGGCGACAGGGGCGGCCGGGCGGCGTCAGCAGCCCTGCCGGCGACACCGGACCCCGAGCCGCGTCAGCATCCCGCCCCGCCCCCTGTCCGGCTCCGGTCACCGCTCTGTCTGGCTCCGGCCTCTGCTCTGTCATGCTCTTGTCTCTGCTCCGTCCTGCTCTGGCCACTGGTCTGTCCGGCTCCGGTCACGGTCTGGCCAGTTCAAGCTGTCGCCACACCTGGCTCGGCTTCAGTCATGTCCCATAGCACGGTGAGCTGCCGTCCAGATGTGGCCCAGTCCGGTCTGGCCCGGACCGACGGCGGCTCCTGCTGTCGCTGTCTCTCCCCCGTGTGCGGTTGCCGCAGCTATCCTGTGTCGGCTGCGGCAGCCCCCCCGCCCCCTCGGTCCCGAGAAGCTCGCCCGTTCCAGTCGGGCCGTTCGAGGCCGTATTTACATCGGGGAAATGCGGCGTCTGCCGCCAGCAGCGGGTCGCCGTGCTCTGTGGTACTAATCGATGGCAGCAGCGGCCACATTGCCCGCCTTGGAACGTCACCGGGCGCGACGGTGCCGTGTTTTGACCAGCGGTACGGGTCGGGTTACACACGACACGGATCCTGCTGCTGCGGAGGCGGCGCCGCCCGGCCGACGGAGGAGCCGGGACCGGTCCGACCGTCTGCTGGCCACCCGCTGTCCACCCGTGGTTGTCCCGCCCATGGACTCACCAGCCGTCCCGCTGGCGGTCCCGCCGGTGACCCTGCCAGTGGTCCTGCTATCTGCAGACCTGCCAGTGGTCCCACCAGCGGTCCCGCGATTGGTCCCACCAGCGGTCCCGCCAGTGGTCCCACCAGCGGTCCCGCCAGTGGTCCCGCCGGTGGTCGTGCCGGGGGTCTCAGTGAAGGCGCCGCCGGCCGGACAGGGCGGCCGTGACGCGCGACTGCGCCGGTCCGGCGGCGACCGTTCCCCGGCATACCGCGCATACCGAGCCGACAGGCGGCCGCGGCCGAGAGTCGCAACCGGCCGGCCACCGGCCAGACACACCAGCTGCCGGTCAGCGGCCAGCCGAACCAACTGCCGATCACCGGCCAGCCGCAGTCACTGCCCGTTAACGGCCAGCCGAACGAACTGCCGGTCACTGGCCAGCGGCACTAACTGCCGGTCAGCGGCCAGCCGCAGCAACTGCCGGTCACCGACCAGCCGTACCGCCGGTTGTGCTGCTTGGCTGGACGTACCGCCGGGCTGGCCAGAGCTGAAACAGAGACAGTGTATCGGCGTACCCACTGGGACCAGAGTAACTTGACTTGCTGGGACTGGAGTTGGTGGTCCGGTGCAGGACCAGTGCAGTAGCCAATAACAGCGTTAAAGTCAGACAGCCCTGGGTTCTCAGCAACGCCCTACGAACTGATTCAGATTCAGCTTGTCACTAGTCCTCAGCTATCAGTCTCCTGCAATATGGTCTTCAGTCCTCAGTCGTCGGACGTGCTGAACGTTTGATGACTTCATTTTGGATTCCGATAGTCACCATCACACGTTCACCATTGTACACACAAAGTCCTTTTGTATGCAAAACGACCTCATTTGGCCTCTGACCTCTGTGTGCTTTCAGTCCGCAGTATACAGTCCGCTATGACAGAGCGTCCTCGGGCAGACTTAGTTTCGTCATTGTTCGGTTATAAGAGATCATTGTTCAGTCGTCAGTGGCCCACATACATTGGTCTTAGTTCAGTCGTTTATCTTCAGTCAGCTGTGTTCAGTCGTCATTGTTCAGTCCTCAGTGGTCTGTGTTCAGTCGCATGTGTTCAGCCGTGTGTGTTCGCTCGTCATTGCTCTGTGTTGTCATCTATGTTCGTCATCTGTGTTAAGTCGTCAGTGTGTCAGTCGTATGTGCTCGGTCGTCAGTGTTCAGTGGTCTGCGCGGTTCGATGGCCGGCGCGCCGCCGGCTCCGCCCGGTGGACCGCCGCCGCCTGCGTCGCGTGCGGCTGCCGCCCTCGCGCCACTCGGCGCCGGCCGACGGTGCGGCCTTGACCTCGATGTGCCGCTGACGAGCTCGTCAGGTGAGAGTGGCCCCGGCTCTAATCACAGCCGCCTTCATTTGCGGCCGGCGTGGGCCACCGCGCCCGGGGAACCGAGCCGCTATCATTACCATTTTCATTTTCATGAGACGACTCATCCAACGTGAAAGTGGTGATGGCTTTCATTTGGTTGTTGTTTTGCGTGTGGACTGTGTAGTGATAGCCTGCGTTCATTTAACATCGACGCCATGTAAACAAAATAACTACGTATGACACGTTCCTTATTCGCTATAATGCTGTATTGCACTTATAGGCAAACGGTGCTCTGAGTATGTGTTGGGCTTATTTTGTACTGAGCCATCCATAGATTGCTAGGGAGCCATTATGAATGGCCCTCTAACAATCTATGAAGGGCTCAGTGCAAAATAGATCCAACACACAATTACGTATGGTGACAGACTAGGCCATTGCAGATGCAAATGCGGAATTTGAAGTCGAAGATTCTGTGTCTGTACGTAAAGCTTTGTGGTAGTTTACTCTTCTATTACAAATTTACGTTTGTGCGCTCCCCTGAATAGGATACTGCATTCATAGTGCGGTAAAATGACTTAAACCTTGTTAGTCAGATCTGCACATTATCGATAATTTTACGAAAGAAACATCTTTACTTAGACATCAAACCCCATGCGTTCGATCTGCAAAGGGTTCATCAAAAATCGGCTCAGTACAAATTCAACACGGTTCCTCTCACAGGCACAATCAGGGAGGACCTATGTATGCGCTCTTGCCCCCTGTCGGCTTTCGCCGCGCTCCTGGGGGCACTGTGCTGTTTGTACCAGGCTGGGCTTTGCACGGCACCGTCATTGACCGGAGAGAAGTCGTTATTCAGTGCGCCGGACTCGGTACAATGGTTCGTTGTGCAGTGGGTGGACGGCGGGCGTCCCTCTGATACTCTGTCTGTCTGACACGGCTGGCTGCGCTGTGAGTGTTCGGCGGGCATCACTCTGGCACGGTGTTCCTGTACGCCGGCTGGACGTGGCGGCTGAACCGACACGTGTCGCCGCACTGCGGGCGGACGGCCGGTGTCCCTCGGGTGTGCCGCTGCTGGACGCGGCGGTGGGCCTGAGATGCGGCCGGTCTGTGACGGCGTTATCTCCGTGTCCGGGCCGGTTAGCGCGCTGAACGGCCCGCCGGGCGGCCGCGTCCCGGGCGCCGATCAGTCGGTCCTGCTATTGACCCCGCGCCGCCCGGCCTGCCTGCCTCATTACGGGCCGGCCCAGATTTGGCAGCCAGGTGGTCGGAGCGGGGGTGGCGCCCACGCAGGCCCGACTGACAGCCAGGGGCTGCGCGCTGCGCTCCACGTGCTGCCGAGCGTGGAGCACCAACGACCTGTGACCGCCGACGGTCGGCCGGAGTCACTGGGCGTCACGGATGGATGGTAGAGGTCACAGGGCGTCACTGGTGAGCGACAGAGGTCACTTGACTGTCCGACAATGACTCACCGGCAAACGACAGGGCCCACTGGGCGTCACTGGTGATGGGCAGCATGGTACTGGACCTTGCCGATAACCATAATGAGCAGTGGTTCCACCACTGGCCCATGGTTGGAGAGACGGACATCGAAGTTTTAATGGCGTTTGTTTCCATGCATCAGCCGTTGGCGTACTGTAGTATTCTACCACCGTTTAGAGGAATTTTCATGCCCAACTCTGCTCTCTCCGTCTGGTACAGCTCACGGGGCGTGGTCACCGAACCGTGTCTTAGCCGAGGCGGGCTCGTGTTCCGTTTGTGTCGGCGCCGTGGCGAGGCCGGAGTCCGGGTTTATGTGGTCGGTTACTGCTCGTAATGAGGTGTCTCACAGGACCTGCTAATCCAGAAGGGTCAAGGAACGCCACAAAGTCCGGTCTAATCGACCTAAAAGCCGGTTTAAGGCAGGCCGTACCAAAATTAAACTACCGTGGATGTGGGCGTAGTCGGGAGCGTGCGGCAACGAGAGGTCAGAAATGCTGCACCAGCGTGACGGTTCACTAATGCGTTTGAAATGTAACGGGAATTTTTTACGCGCGTGCAAACGGCAGTTTAATCAGAGGCCACTCATTGTTGAGACATGATCACTGAATTCCGTGTTTGAGGCTTTTCGGGACGTCAGTAAAATAGGATGAAAGACCAGTGGTAATTTCTTGTTTTTAAACAAGATTCCCCTTCCAGCCAATGAAACATGATGACTCTACTACTACTCTGCTACTCCCGGGCAGGAAAGGCACAAAGTTTAACTAAGCGCTCCGGTGCCAAGCTACGCCTGCGCCAGTACTATGCAAACATTGCAATGCGATTTGAACTTCTGATGTATAAAATGGCCAGTAAAAGCTGAAACGAACACGTTTAATTTTTATGTCAATTCATTGGAAAAACACTCCCCATTTTCCAAGCCCTGCTAACGCCTATGAATTTTCTTAAAATTCTAAACGTAAGGGATAGTGGGAAAGTCCCATCGGTTAGCTCTCGACTCATAGCAAGTGGATCAGCATCGGCTCGTTAACACCAGAGGTGTAAGAAGTAAAAAAATCCCCCTTTTCTGACTTTTCCAGCGTATCCACTCATTTTGAGATTTTCTAGACTTCTTTTTATAAAATGCGGTTTACGGAATCGCTCGTCGTTTGTTGTGATTTAATCGGACGGGTAGTTCTCGAGACTTCAGGGGACTGAACACCCCCACCCCTCATGTGAAATGCGGGAATGGGGTAAAACGTTATTCATTCGGGGCCAGGGTGCCCATGAATGTGTCCGTTGAATCTACGTAGACGGGATCACAAACAGTTTCAAACGGAGCACGGGCGTCTGTTATGCTGCGAGCTGCTTTTACTTACTCTGGACCCAGAGGTTATTCACGCCTAATTCACTGCGGTGTTAGCAGTATTGTGACTGTTCGGATCGTGGGTCTCGCAGCGACACCCACTCTTTCTTGCTGCTGCGCCGGACTGTCTGCCCAGGTGACGGCTCTGTCTAAATGACTGCTGTCTGCCCAGGTGGCGGCTCTCTGCCCAGGTGACTGCTCCGGGAATTGGAGCAGTCATCCGATTGTCGCAGTCGTGGCTGGAGATCCGGGAGGGGGGATTGGGAAGGTGGGGGCGAAAGGTTAGAAAAGTCTGAAAAATGAGCGTCTGGACCCCCACTTCTCAGAGATTTTAACATTAGGCCTATGACACTGACTGGAATTGTGCGGTCTGAAATCTTATCTTATCAAAGCCGTGACAATGTTAGGGAGCATTCCGGCCGTGCTGACCGTGTCGGCCGCAGCTGTGCCCGCCGTGAATCGGATGCGGTGGCGAACCAGCGACGGGCGAGGGCGGGACGGGGCACGGTGGCCGATGATCTCATGTGGTGGGAGTGTCAGAGAGGATGGCATGTAAGGGATGGGGAACCCAGAGGTCTGCTGGCACCAGAGACTAGGAAAACCCAGCTCTGAACCGCTGCACGGCACCGGGTCAAAGCGCATTGTTCTTGAGCCGTTCTGCGCAGGCGTGGCTTGACGTAGTGTAGATCATGAATCTTGCCTCTTGGGGCGTAACATGAAATGGCTTTCGGTCTGGAAGGCTACAATGGACTTTGTTGTCGCTCGCTGATCAAGGCGAAATCCTTTATGCCCAAGCTAGCGTGAGATTAACCCGATACCCTACTGCTGCGCGAGAGTGGAACATTTATCATAAAACATCAAGGATTCGGTAATCGTGCGGTGCCGTTGTGACACTCATAGGGACACTTAAAGGTTCCCAGTGTGTGCAGTTGACAGCAGTCTTGCCAGCCTTCGGGCTATTTGAGGCCTGGATGCCCAGTACTGTTTGCGTACAGATGCAGACTTTATTGAGATTTGTGACGGACCGTGCATGGACAGTGAGTGACGCAGCCATTGAGCGCCTTCCAAACTCCTGATGCCATCAGTGCGACATCATATTTTAAAAACAGAAAACCGAAACTTGAAACCGACCATGAATGGCCTTAATGCATATGCCAAAAACATCATTGGCCATTGAAGATATAATGTTTTCAGTCTTCTGTCCCGTCACTTCCTCCGTATCGGTTGTCATGCTGCCCTGCTCCTATATATCTCGGTTTTCTTCTTTCCCACGTGATTGTCCGTTCCGATGTTATTAGCACTTCCCTGCTTCAGCAGAATGTTGACCCTTCCTTCGCACGATCGTCTCTCTCTCTCTCTCTCTCTCTCTCTCTCTCTCTCTCTCTCTCTCTCTCTCTCTCTCTCTCTCTCTCTCTCTCTCTCTCTCTCTCTCTCTCTCTCTCTCTCTCTCTCTCTCTCTCTCTCTCTCTCTCTCTCTCTCTCTCTCTCTCTCTCTCTCTTCCCCCTCCCTCCCTTTGTGTGCTCCCTCTAGACCGTTTCATTCGTTAGCTTCGCCTCTCACGGTCTGATGTCTCAGGATGCCCTCCTCTGCCCCTGGATGGCCACGCGTACTCGTACAGCCGTAGCCCCTCAACATCAGGCGGCGTCACAGCGAGCCTGTCCCGCCCGACTGGCTCTGGCCGTCGTGTTTCCGCCCGGGGCGGCAGAGTCACGCGCCGGGGGACCGACGGCCGACGCAGCGTCACGTTCTGCGTCCCAGTGCAGAGTCGGCCCCGCCCCGGCGATGCCGTGGTAGTCTGCATGGTTCGTCTGCAGTCTGCAGTCTGCAGGCCGCGTCAGGTCGACACCGCCTGCGCCGCACTGACTGTCCACTGTGCCGACTGGCGCGCGCCGCTGACTCACCCTCTGCCGTGATCAGGGAGGCCAGCGAACGACGACCGACGGACCCGCCGGCCAACAAACAGTCGATAGTGTGGGTCACTGTCCGCCGCCCGGAATCGGTACCGCAACACCGGTGGCCGTCAGGTGGTGGCTGGCTGGCGAGTCCTCACCGGCCGTTCCCCCCCCCTCTCTCTTTCGAGCTCTGAAGCGTGAAGAACGTGATGTAATGGCTGAACATGTGCGACGTGGCCGCTCTTCGCGAACATTTGTTTGCGATGTGTGAAGACATAGCGAGGTTTCGCTGTCTGGCGTGGGTGTTTTCCGTGCGAGGGCTGCGGGAGACATGTCCCCCACAATTTTTTTCTGAAAGTGTCGATTTGTCCCCCTAATTTTTAAAACGTGAAGTAAGTATTTCTGTTGGCGAAACAATTTCATGAATTTCAGTTTTGACAAAAGAGTTTTAATCATAGTTTTTGGAATGCAGGAACAATGCAGGAACCGAAAATTGTTTTTATCCTCCCCCGACCCCATTTGCGCTCTCCCTGTTCTTGGTGGATTGGAGATATTCCTGGAGGAATGGACACAAGGCACTGCCCCCCCCCCATTTCTGAACCGTTGCTTCATCCACGCTGTCTAGTATCGTAGCATCACTATCTCTTATCGCTTCGTTATCCTTTACATCATCGTCACTTACCCCTCAGGTAGGTAGCTAATAATTTCCACGGGTGGCGTTGGCATAACTGGACTTGGTACTCGTGACTCCTTCCCATGGAGCCGGGCGGGATGGAGCGCGTGCTATATTTGCACCGGGCTCCCGCTCATCAATCGTATCGACGCGCCATGGCGCAGATGGCGCCGCTCTGAATACGCTGGTTTCCGGAGCTGAGCTGCGTGCGCAGGTCAGGCGGCTGGGCGACCGTGCTCGGCCGCTGGAGCCGGGTCGGACCTCCGCACGCACTGTCGCCGAGCACGAGGCGTTCGGGTCGTCGACCGGCCGCGGGACGGGCGCCCCGCTTCTGAGGGGAGGGGCACGGAGCCGCGGCACCTTGTTAGTGGCTAATGAGCGTGTCCGGACAGCGTCTTCTGGGCCGCGGTGGGACCGGACCGCCAGTGAACCACGTAACCGATCGCCAGGAGGGGCGGCCTTGCGGCCTAATTGGCTCCACATCGCTGAATGCGTCAGACAGATTGCAGGGGTACTTTCACTTCCCTTTGCTGTGTGATCGTTTTTCCATAGGTGACGCGCCTGGCGGAACGTTTCACGCACAGTTCGGTCCGTGGCAAAATCAGATTACGCTGCTGTTGGATACACAGTTCCGACTGAATCGTGCTGAATATCACCCAATGTTCGAATCCTATTGTCAGCATTAAAGCCACCTATTCCATGGGGCTGACTAATTAATCTACCAATGATTTTGACGTGTAAAATACTGTTTGGATGCATCCTTTAACGTCGGGTGGGGTAGGGGAGACCTGAGGCCAGGTGGCAGTGTACACACCTTAACCCTATTCCCGGCAGGGGGGGGGGGCTGAATCGGCCCCCCCTCGGGTTTTTTGCTTGCCAATTCCAGGCTTTTTAACGCAGCTTCACAAAACTTGGTGAATTTTCCTAGCTATTCTTTCTACGTGCCGTGACAAAATTTTAAAAATTCTATTTTGTTCAGGGGCGGAGCCAGGCAACGTTTTTGGGATGCACCTCATGCCGTTTTTGGTCATGTTGAGGGTAAAAGGAAAATGGCTGCCAAAAACAGAGTTTTTAAGATAGAACTTAAAACTTCATATTGATATATAGCTAAATAGTTGGGCAATGTGCAGATGTAATTTTGTTTATCTGAGGTCACTTTACAAGATCAGGTCAAGGTCAAAAGTCAAAATTTGTTTTTTCGCAATAATTTCGGCGCTGTTTCTTCAAATGCCAAACCCGAGATACATATGACGTAGAAGGATGTCTTCTACTCGTGTACCAAGTTTCAGCGTATAATATTATATGATAATATTATACGCTATACAATATGATATAATATTATATAATATAATACTATATAATATTAAATGCACTTGACATCATTCCAAGTGACTCCAAGGTCACTGGAGGTCATTTGAGGTCAAAGGTCACAAGTTGATCTGAAGAACGTGTGACCATGACAGTTTCCCCTTTTTCATGTCCCTGGCACCGCCTATGCTAACATTTTGCAAACATTGTAATGCGATTTGTACTTCTTTATCATGTCATGAGTAGCAGAAGCCAAAAAATGGTGTTTGCCTCTTTTGTTCATTGAGTTGTTAGAAAACTAATCCTCCTATTTTTGAAACCCTGTGAACACCCATGAATTTTCTGAAAATTTCAGATTTGTGGACCCATGGTAAAAGCCCTATCTATAACCTCTCGATTCATGCCAGTTTCATTGAAATCGGTCCATAAACAACGGAGTTATAAGAAGTCCAAAAGTACCCCCCATTTTGACATTTTTGTCCCCCTGTATCCACAGATTTCAAAATTTTGAAAATTTTTTTTTATAAAAATGTAGTTCACGTCACGGCAAATCGATTGCCGCTTGTTGCGATGAAATCGGACAAGTAGTTCTCGAGATCTCAGGGGGGGCCGAATCCGCCCCCCTGCCGGGAATCGACCATACTGTCTAGCCCTCCGGGAATAGGGTTAAAGTCCCAGCAGCTGTGGACGTGAGGTCTTGAGAAGCTGTGACGACACGATACGCGTGCATCTGTGATCCCGATGGGGGCGTTTGGCGGTCCGACTAACATTTTATCGTGTTTTACTTCTGTGCCGCGGGCGGGACGTACACACAGACATATATTGATTCGACTTTTCCACGATAACGTGCCTAATACAAGTTGATAGGGACGTAAAACAGCAAGTCTGAAAGTCAAGGCACGGGTACAAAAAGCAAAAATACACGCATTTAATCAAAACGTCACGCTACGTGCAGTCACTAACCCTAGCCTTTCCTAACGCGAGCATCGTTTCGATCAGTCGGACCTTAAGTCAGCCTGGTCCCATATAATAAAACTGTGGAAATAACCTGTCGTAGGCATCTACGCCGCTGAAACTCAGGCGCGGTCCTGCGCTGGTTTTCACCCTTGGCCGCTGCAGTTCACCATTGGACCGGGTGTTGTTTTGGTGAGACACCTTGGGGTAGACACCTTCTCGCAATGCCTGGTGGCTGTCCGGTCAACAGGACTCTCTTAGTAGGGCAAAGTCGATGGTACTGGGCTATCTGCTCGACGTTTAACCACTTATGACGTTTCAGGTGTGCGGAGATGTCGTGTTTCCGTCTGCCGCACACAACACGCGCACAAAAGTTGATAAGTTTCTGAATGAACATACTGCTTACAGAAACGGCACTCCTCCCCGACTGATGGACTTCAAACTTTATCTGGTTATCTGGAGGCCTCAGAAATGGAGATTATTTATAGGCAGGCCAGCGGCAAGCCCTTGCCAGCGCCGCTGAGACCCATGGCAGTTGCCATGGTGTCTGGCGTGGTTGATTTGCCGTGAAACATCACCCCGGAGTTTCTCGGGTTCTGCTGAAAGCTCAGCCGGGGCTTTGCGCTGCCGTCGCTGATGCGGGAGCGGTACGAAAGTCACGCTTGAGACTGCCGTGTAATCTTCCTTGGTTTCCGCGATGAAAACGGTCTTCAAAATTTGGACGACGTTATCGGGCCGTCTTTGCGAGTTCTACAAAGCCTTTAAACAGCTAGGGTCGCTGAATTTAACGTGTGAGGCTGGTAAAAGTTCCTGCCGTCCACAGGGGTCCGGGATCTGTGTCGGATCGTTCTGACGGCCGTAACCCGGTCGGCCGGAGGGCGCCGGGGGACTGGGCCGTCCGACCGTGTCCCGCCGCGCACCGGTCGGCCGGCGGCTGAGTAGATTAGACCGGCACGGACGGCCCGTCCCCCGGGACGACCCCGGGTCAGACTGGGGTCAGCCCGAGATCACGCCCCGCGGCCACTGGCCCGCGGCTGGCTCCGTTCGCGGCCCACGGAACAGGGTGGTCAGTTACAGGGTGGTCAGTTCGCGGACCTTCACGTGACTGAAGTCCAAAGTCATACAGGGCATACGGTGCTGTACTGGCCTCGGAGACTTGCCGTGATTCAAAGCGATCTGTGGGGTGATGCAATGGTGACTGAGTCGCAGTTTTCTGGTTTCCGTTTCGTTTTGTTGTGGGCTGTTTTGGGTCGCGTGATCGGTATAAATAGCTGTTAATTTTTACGTGACGTTTAAAGCAAAACATGTGAAAGATGCACAACATTGCAAAACTTCCGAAATGAAAAACCGAGTCGTCGCATGATTTCTTGTCCGCTGCTACAGCAAAACATAGTTCCTGATAATGTCCAAAACCAGCACCGTGACGCGGGTTCCGTGCGCCGTTTGACAGGCACAGATGCACCACTCTGCGCCCGATTTGACGCAGCCTCCAGCCGTGTTCTGTCGGACCCCGTCGGCAATAGAGTCAGAGCGCGAGCTCTGGTGTTAAACGCGTGACAAAACGCGAGGCGGCGTGGCTAAAACGCGAGGCGGCGTGGCTAAAACGTGAGCGCGACTGCGGGCGCACGACGCTGGCCGTCGAGCCGGGTCGGCTGGGAGCAGTGCCGCCCGACCTGGCGCCGCCTGCCATCGACCAGCCCACACCATTTCCGCGTTTTCCGCCCGGCCGGCGTCCGCGCGTCGCCGGGCGTCAAGGCGTCGCGCCGTCGCCGCCGCCGCCGCCTCGTTAGCGTTGCGGCATACCGGCCGCGTCTGGGGCGTTTCCGGCGCGGCGGCGCCGCGCCACGACCGATGAAGTTCGGGTCGACGAGACGGCCGCCGCCGGCCGGGAATTCACGGCCAGGTCAATTGCGGTCGGCGGCGGGAGCCGTACGGCTCGCTGACGAACCAGCCGTCCATAATTCCGTCCATAACTAACGCGCGGCACGCCGCCGCCGGGCGTCTATTCCGGACGGTGTGGGTGGGAAAGGCGGACCTGGCAGATGAGTGACATTCTTGCTCTGAGGGTCAAAGTGCAGCTGCAGCAGGCGGGAAGACGAGACAGAGCCGCGGGCTGCGCGCGTGTGGCACCGCCTGTCCCCGCCACACGGGACTGCTGGCGTCAGCTTGCGCCATTATTGACTTACCGTGTACTGCCGACTCACTTTGGAAACAAACTTCCGGGCCTGCGTCATATTCCTTTACGCTCCAGAGTGGCAGCCTGGGCAGGCGTCGCTCGTCCACCTAAGACCGTGGGCAGAGGTAGTTCGGAGTGAGAACGGTGGCACCGGCGGTGGCTGTGACACACGGGGCCGATGCGGCTGACGTCACTGCTGTGGTCGGACCGCCGGCTGCTGTGCTGACCCGTGCCCTCGCTGCAGCGTGTCCCTGCCGCGGGAGACGTGACCTGACCTGACCTGCTCTGAGCTGACCGGCCTCTCCCTGCTGCAGGATGGCGAGCCGGGCCCGGCAGTAGACGGACGGAGCCCGCCAGCCGGCCATGGCCTCGGCTCGGTCTGCCGGCGCCTGGCGGCCCAACCCGCGGGCGGCGCCCTACGTGCCGCGTCGCTCTGTCGCCGCCGGCCTGCCGCTGCCGCTGCCGCTGGGCAAGCGGCGCCTGCTGCCCCGTCTATGTCAGGTGAGTCTGCTGTCCCGTCTGTGGCAGGTGAGTCCGCTGTCCCGTCCGTGTCAGGTGAGTCCGCTGTACCGTCCGTGTCAGGTGAGTCCGCTGTCCCGTCCGTGTCAGGTGAGGCTGCTGTCCCGTCTGTGTCAGGTGAGTCCGCTGTCCCGTTTGTGTGAGTCTGCTGCCCCGTCCGTGTCAGGTGAGTCCGCTGTCCCGTCTGTGTCAGGTGAGTCCGCTGTCCCGTTTGTGCGAGTCTGCTGCCCCGTCCGTGTCAGGTGAGTCCGCTGCCCCGTCCGTGTCAGGTGAGGCCGCTGTCCCGTCTGTGTCAGGTGAGTCCGCTGTCCCGTTTGTGCGAGTCTGCTGCCCCGTCCGTGTCAGGTGAGTCCGCTGCCCCGTCCGTGTCAGGTGAGGCCGCTGTCCCGTCTGTGTCAGGTGAGTCCGCTGTCCCGTTTTGTGTGAGTCTGCTGCCCCGTCCGTGTCAGGTGAGTCCGCTGCCCCGTCCGTGTCAGGTGAGGCCGCTGTCCCGTCTGTGTCAGGTGAGTCTGCTGTCCCGTTTGTGTGAGTCTGCTGCCCCGTCCGTGTCAGGCGAGTCCGCTGCCCCGTCTGTGTGAGGCTCCTGCCCCGTCCGTGTCAGGTGAGTCTGCTGTCCCGTCTGTATCAGGTGAGTCTGCTGTCCCGTCTGTGCCAGGCGAGTCCGCTGCCCCGTCTGTGTCAGGTGATTATGCCGCCCCGTCTGGGTCAGGTGAGTCTGCTGTCCCGTCTGTGTCAGGGTGAGTATGCTGCCTCGTCCCCAGCCCATTCTGTTCCAGGTAAGTATGCTGTCCCATCTGTGTCGGATGGATATGCCGTCCCGCCTGTGTCAGTTGAGAATGCTGTCCTGTCTTCGTCAGATGAGTCTGCACAAGCCTTGGTTCTTCTTTGTGCTAGACAGCTCTTTGTAAACAGCTCATGCACACTGTTCCTCACAAGGTGGCTTCTCTGGTAAGACATGTGTCTATTTTACGAAGGAAATAGGCATTCTTCAACATATTCTGGTGGTACACGGTATCTGCGCAGCCCCACATGGCACATCTTCCTCCGGGTACTGCCACGGGAGACCCGGCGCCCACTTGTGGTTGTCCGATCCATCAGTTCCGCGATTCACCGGCCGCCAGCTTCGGTTTTTCTCACGGCAGCCACAGCCGAGCAGCAAGCCTGCATGTTGTGTTTGTCCAGACGGCGCGGTGTGCTGGGAAATTCGCTGGCCTGTCGTCCGGGTGCTCGGGTTCTGACAGTGGCTGGCTATACAGGATAGATGCGCTATGGTTGTCGGGACAGTTCGGTGTACTTGGCGATGTAGAGGATACTCTGGGTGCATAAATCACCCGGAGAAGTGGCGATGCTACACCATCACGGGTCACCGTTGGACGGAGTGGTGCTCTGGGGCGCAGTCCCCCTGACGTCTTCTGAAGGGGAAGTTTCCGCCCAGCTTGTGTTCACGTCGCCCCTCGCATTGCACGATTTTAATGAACTGCCACCTGAACTACAATTTGCGACTATCAGAACTTTGAATGCATGCGTAGGTGAATGCTGTCGTGACCGTGTGCGTTTTTCCGCATCTCTTTTATCATTGTTTGAACATCTTGAATACACACCCATTCGGCGCGGACTTTTTCTCGTTACACGTTGACACGCACATTATGAAAAATTGTGCGTGAGCGTGGATGCAATATAAATAGATGAGTGTGATGACGCGCGGGTCCGCGGGGAGGGACCCGGGACGGCTGTGGACCAGCATCAGCGGCGACCCACTGTGGTGATTGCGCTGACGGGGCCGCGGGGGACCCGGGACGGCTGTGGACCGGAGTCAGCGGCGACCCACTGTGGTGATGTGCTGACGGGGCCGCGGGGGGACCCGGGACGGCTGTGGACCGGAGTCAGCGGCGACCCACTGTGGTGATTGCGCTGACGGGGCCGCGGGGCGGGGCGGGGGGACCCGGGACGATTGTGGACCGGAGTCACCGGCGACCCACTGTGGTGATTCGCTGACGGGGCCACGGGGAGGGAACCCTGGACGACTGTGGACCGGCGTCAGCGGCCGCTCAGCTCCCGGCTGGTGGCAGAAATCCAATCACCGCCCGCAGTTGGCAGCTCCGGGTCGCCATGATTACGCGCGCGGGGACATTGTGTCGCCGGCATTTTGATTGCGCCGAGTTGTTGGAAGTTTCGTAGTCCGACGCCGTTTTGCTAAAGTGGAAGACCTCATCCGGTGGCTTTTGGTACCAGCGCGCCTCTGAGCAGCCCCACTGTGAACTTTAAAGGCCGACCTCGCTTAACTCTCCGGCACTGCCTCGCCTCAGCGGTCTCCGCAGTGGTTCGGCACGCTGTCGGCTCTCTGTTCACGGCAAACGTCTGTTCTGTTGCCGGCCGGCCGGCCGGCCGGGCGGCCTTGTGAACACAAATCCGCCGGTGCGATCCAGCCTGTTTTGGAACCAGTAGAATGCACCACGTTCGATGACGGTACTGGTTCTTGTGCCTGCACTGTTGATCTGTGTCGTAAGCGCAGGCTCACGGTCGAAGTCGCGAAACAGGGCGATCTCAGGTGGCGCTGCCCGGCGACCGGTCCGTGAAAGCTGTGTCCGTGCGGCGCCGCGCCTGGCCCTGACCACAGCGAACCGCTGCTGTCGAGGCACGTGCAGCAGCACCATGGCGTGCGATTCGTTTGTTTTTCCTTTTTTTGTGTTTTTGTTCGAACGGTTACCGGGGTCCGGCCAACCGTTGAAACACCAGCTGTTCGTCTGGGCTTTTGATCTGGAAGTGATTCTTATCCTGGTCTTTGTTGATCGTTGGTTGGTAATAATATCAAATAATGATGTCATAAGTAATTAAGATCGTTCTGTTGTTGAATAGGAGATTTCGGCATGGATGACTTGTAGGGTCATGTTAGAAAAATTCCGTACAAAATTTTGTTATTTCAGCGTGTAATTTTGGTCATTTTGGCGGCATGAATATGTTCTAGGACGCTTTAAGATATATTTCACCTTGCGTTTGTATGCCGTATGTGGTCTGTTGGAGACTGAAATGTTAGAAAATGCCCATGTCGCTAATTGCCGGTCGATTGTTGTGTCGCCAGCCTATCTGTTAAACCTGTCGCCGATGTGATGAACCATTCACAAAATGCAACATGATATTCGCAACTGCGCGCAGTGTCAACGAGTTCATTGGTGCTTTTGTTGCTGTTATTAATTCTAGAATTTCGGATGGATTTAAAAGAGGAAAACGTCTGCTTCTTCAAAGCAAAATGTGTCTGGAATTCCTTCGATACGTCGTCGCGCATCATCCGCGAGCGTGCTCTGCGAAAAAGGACGCTTTTAGAATGTCTTCTGTCTGGCTGTAGACATTCTTTGCGCTCTGTCTTTTCTGAAAGTGCTTTTACTTTCTGTATTGCGTGCTCATTCCTGCTAACACACAAAGCGTATACTCTGCCGCATTGTTAAAACGGTGACAGCTTACGGAGAGCTCCATTTAATTAAGGGTTTCGTACAGAACGGACGAACGCTGTTATGCGCTCGCTGGTTCATTATTGAAAATGCGTGCCGCCTTTGGCAGCCTCCAAGCTAGAACACCAGTTGGACGGCACTCATTCGCGAACGTTGTCTTCTCGAGAACTGACGGTGACGGCACGGGGTACTGACGACAGTTGAAGCTGTACCCGCAGTTGTGGTGACGTTGACGGCACGGAGTACTGACGACAGGTGAAGTTGTACCCACTGTTGTACTGACTGTGACGGCACGGGGTACTGACGACACGTGAAGCTGTGTCCACTGCTGTACTGACGGTGACGGCCTGGGGTACTGACGACAGGTGGAACCCTCAGGCCCTGAGGAGCGGCGGCCGGCCCGGCTGGGTGGAAGGCGCCGCGGCTGAACCACTGCCGGGTCTACCGACGCTCCACGCCGGCCGACCTTGCTCGGTTGGCCCTTGCGCCGGGCCGGGCAGGGCCGAGCCGCGGTGAAAGTGGCTGCCCGGAGCCGGGCGGTCCGCTCAGAGACGAGTGGGCCTGCCGGAGACCGGCGGAGACGAGCTCGACGACCAGAAACCAGCGTAGACGGGCGCTGCGCTCAGGAAACTAGCGGAGACGGGCGCTGCGCTCAGAAACTAGCGGAGACGGGCGCTGCGATCAGAGATTGGGGAGACAAGCCCTACACGCAGAGACTAGCGGAGGCGAGCGGCGCTGCAGACGACGAGCGGCCCGCCCAGACACGAGCGTCCTCCTGGGAGACGAGCGAAGACGACTGATGGTGTTCGTCGACCGGAGGCGTTCAGTCGGCAGCCTGCGTTTGCGGAGGCTGCCGACTGAACTTTTCCACCTCTGGGAATCGGAGTAGTGCACGCAGGCGGCTGCGGGAGCCCTGCGACACAGGCGTACCCTCATTGGCACCTGAGGTCTGCGCGCTGCCCCGGTGGTTCTCGTAGGACTTTGCCACCTCCGACTTTCGCCTCGCTGCGTCACTGTCACCACTCCGAGTCACCAATGTTCCCCGCGTCACTTCATTGGCTTCCGCCTGACTGCGCCGCTTTTGTCACACAACTTCAAAGCGTCAGTGTCCTGTCGCCGCGATTTTCGCCGTTTCGTTTGGCCCGTCGCCCGCGCGGCCGCCCCACAGCGGCACCATTATGTCGGCACCATTCCGTCACTGTCCAGACGAGCGGCTCCAGCGCGCGCCAGTTATGCCGCCTGCGCAAGGGGCGTTTTCCGCCCTGCTCGAATAAACGGCCTCCAGCCGTGACGCGTGCCATGTGTGACGCGAGCTGGCCTGCGCGCCGGATGGGGCCGGACGGTCAGCGGTCCGGTGAGCTGTCCGGTGAGCCGCAGCCTGGCAGCCACGCAGCTGGTATCAAGCTGGACAGTGCCAGGTCAGGCTGGACCGGCAGCGGTCCGGTGAGCTGTCCGGTGAGCCGCAGCCTGACAGCCACGCAGCTGGTATCAAGTTGGACAGTGCCAGGTCAGGCTGGACGGTCAGCGGTCCGTTGGGCTGTCCGGTGAGCCGCAGCCTGACAGCCACGCAGCTGGTATCAAGTTGGACAGTGCCAGGTCAGGCTGGACGGTCAGCGGTCCGTTGGGCTGTGGACAGGCAGGGCCGGGCCGGACGGACAGCCGACCTCAGGTCGGACAGTGCCAGGTCGGGCGGAACGGTCAGCGGTCCGTTGGGCTGTGGATAGGCAGGGCCGGGCCGGACGGACAGCCGACCTCAGGTCGGACAGTGCCAGGTCGGGCGGAACGGTCAGGATTCCGGTGACCGCTGCCGGTGCTGAGCGGGGGCAGGGAGGTCGTACCCTCTGCCGTCCCGTCCCAGCGCGGCGTCGACGGCGGCTCAGACCTGGCCTGTGTCTGTCGCCCAGCGGCGGTGCCACTCCACCACACTTCCATTCTGTGGGACGTGCGGCCAAAATCTGCGCTCGGCAGACCATTCCGCTCGTTCACCAGCGCTCGCTTCAGTCTGATGGACGTCCACCTAGATGCTAAACCTGTCAAGACCTACCTGTCGTCAGTATCAATTTTTGTGGTCATACGTCGGCCTCTGTTGACCTGACCCGACCTGACCTGACCTGACCTGACCTGACCGGGCGCTCGCCGGCCGGCTCCGGCAGTGGGCCGTCGAGCGGCCGTCGCCAGAGTGGCGCCGTCCGGACGCGCGCTATCTGCTATTGTGACGGCCGTATCGCAGCGGCGGTTTCCGTGTGACGTTTGTTTGTGCCGCCTCTCCCCGCCCTCGGGCCCCCACGCACACGCCGACGGTCGCCCAGTGTCGTTTGTTTGTGCTGTCATTCGCCGGCGTCGGGGCGCGCGCGACAGGCAGCACTGTGACCAGACCGTGACCGCAGACCGTGCGGTGGCGGCCGGCCGAGGCTGCGGCCGGCGGCGCCTCGCCTCGGCCGTCGCAGGGGTGCGGGGTCGGACGGGGAACGAGAGGGGACGGTGCCATCGCCGGCTCCGTGGCCGCTTATGATGGAGCGGAGCGCGGACTGGCAGTGACGCAGAGTCGAGCCGACGGACTGGGGCTGGCGGTCGGAAGTGAGGTGGCGGAATGACACCAACTTTAACAGCCTTAGTCATCACCGCCGTGACGTCAGCCGCTGCTGATATCTTCGTGTGTGCGAGTGTTCACGAGCAGTTTGGTGATGCCTGCATCATGATGGTGTTTTAATGTTTCGTGAAAAGTGGTAGGTGTAACGCTTTCTGCTCCCTTTTTAAAGATGAACAGGCGTGTTTATTCACTTGCTTTCGTTTCAGAGAGGCCTGGTAGCCATCATCATTGTCACGATCATCATCAACGTACTGTTCATCCTGGACACAAGTAGAAAGCTTCGCGACCGCTCCAAAGGCTTAGGTAAGGAGTGTGTTCCGCCATGTACGCTCGCAGAGCGGTGCAGCCGGGAAAATGATGTTTTCGGCACGCTTTGGTGATGTTGAGCAACAGACCACTTTGAGGATGAAAGGAAAACAGCCGTTATAAAACCTGTGTTTTGTCTATTCTGATAACGCATGCTAAATTCATGGAGTAACCATGCGCGTGGTATTATCCATTATTGCATGTTAGCACTCTGGGCGGGAGGCGGCTTGAAATAGTTCGTTTTTTATGTTCCCCGGACATGCAAATCAGGTAAGTCTTCAAGCTGTCAGGCAAAGAGAGATGACTCCAAATTAATCTCGCTACGTGCGTTTGACAGTAGCTATGAAAATGTCATGCATGACAACTTTATTAGTTACACGTATGGGTATGGATTTTCCTTTGGTGAAATAAGGTCTCGTCCCGCACAGCCATTATCCACTTTTACGGAGACCCGTCAATCATTGGTCATTGAACTGCACGGCCATGCAAGACTACAGACCTGGGAGAGTCGAAAGAGTGTAGACCCCCGCTGTTGAGAGTTTTTAACATTAGACTTATGGGAGTGACTGGAAGGAGCTGCGTGAAGGCCCAGTCGACCTCCCCCCTCAAATAATTCTCGCATATCTCCATTCATGCCCACATGTGATCACGGTTTTGGGCAGCAAGTTGTGTTTTTATTGCACCTGGTGTCAAAATATCCATCTCTGATCGCATCTCACTGCGTTTGCCTTCTCGGCATCGTGGCAGATGTTCTGAAATGTCTTCTAGATAATTGATTGTTGTTAGAAAATAGAACGGCCAAAGGATGTCTGGTCTACGACAGCTGCCTCTGGAATGTGGCAAGGCCATTTAGTGGCTGTTCGTCATTTTCTGTTTCAGTCAGCTCAATCACTGGTTCCCACGCGGCTCCGTCGCGCACCAGTGCGTTCCGTGTGACCTTTCGGGCGTTTGTCGGGCGTCGTTGCCGCTGCCGAGGCGTCCCTAGCCCTCCCCACCTCCCGCTTCCTTCCCGACCACCGCACACGTCATGAATGGCGTCCCGACCATCAGCCATTCAGCACCGACCACAGAGGAGTTACCCGCCTCCCGTGTGTGCCCCATCTTCTCCGCTCACAGCTGTGGGACTGACGGCAGCCCGCCCCGCCGGCGAGCTCTCGGTGAGCGGAACTGAGCGCCACTGACTGTGGCGACGCCTCGGGGCGATGAAGCCAGACGTCGTCACTGAGACCGAGATGACAGCTGGAGAACAGATCCGGTCATCGCGGACAAACGGAGCGTCCGAAAGTCCTTCCGACCCGTCAGCGGTCGTCATGTCCCTCCGACATGTGAGCAGCTCTCCTGCCCCCCCCCCATTCTGACGGCGGCTGTGCTGTTCTTCCGGCCTGTCGGCGGCTGGCCCCCCGATCTGACAGCGGCCGTCCTGTTCCTCTGCCTATCAGCGGCTATCCTGTCCCTCCAACCTGTCAGCGGTTATCCTGCCCCTCCAACCTGTCAGCGGCTGTCTTGTCCCTCCGACCTGTCGGCAGCTGTCCTGTCCCTCTGAACTGTCAGCGGCTGTCCTGCCCCTCTGACCTGTCAGCGGCTGTCCTGTCCCGCTGGCCTGTCAGCTGCTGTCCCCCCGGTCTGTCAGCGGCTGTCCTGTCCCCCCGGTCTGTCAGCTGCTGTCCCCCCGGTCTGTCAGCGGCTGTCCCGCCGGGCTGTCGGCGGCTGTCCTGTCCCGCTGGGCTGTCGGCGGCTGTCCTGTCCCGCCGGGCTGTCGGCGGCTGTCCTGTCCCTCCGACCTGTCAGCGGCTGTCCCCCCGATCTGTCAGCGGCTGTCCTGTCCCGCCGGGCTGTCGGCGGCTGTCCTGTCCCGCTGGCCTGTCAGCGGCTGTCCTGTCCCGCTGGGCTGTCGGCGGCTGTCCTGTCCCGCCGGGCTGTCGGCGGCTGAGGCTGATCCAGCAGTTGGACGGCGTGTCCGCTGCTGACACAGCACCGGTAGCTGTCGGCCGTCACAGCACGCTGACTGGGTCTGGTGTGAGAGTCGATCTGCTCCAGACTCGACCAGTCAGGTGTAACGAATGACCCCTCGTGACGTGACCGTGACCGGGTCCATTGTGATTCGGCCGGTCAGAAGTAACCGATGACTCCGGTCGCCGGCTACGCCGGCGGCCGGCCGACTCGTCACGGCGCTGCTCACACCGTCGCCGCACCGAACATGGCCGGAGACTGGGCTCTTCAGTCTCGGTGTGGCAGCGTACTGCTGGACAAGCGGTAGACGCAGCTAAACATTATGCGATTGGAAATTCTTAAAACGAAGGCATAACTTTAAATATAGATTCGCCCAGCAATGTGGTAACACGCGCTTTAATTAATGTGCGAAAATGTTTTCCGTACCTCACGTCTGGGTGCCCCTCGACGCCAGGAATCAACATTTTTTGGGCCCTGAACACGTGGTATCCCGGTCTCGCATGACCTCCGTTCCTGGGATTCCGTTTCGCTTCACGTCACATCGTGGGCTCCGGCACGCCGCCGGATCACGAGGCCTGACGTGTTGCCCGTGCCCCATGCACCTGTCAGCCTCGCAGCGATGCACGTGACGGCGCACCGGTCCCGGGCCCGTCAGGCCTGAAAGGGCTGCAGCCTCACCGGCCGACCGTGTCCCGTCCCTGCCGGGCATGTATCGGGCTGGTCTCACCGCGACGCTCCGGCCGTATCGGCGCCGCTCGGCTCCGAGCAGGCACCGCTCCGTGGGGTCGCTCCGCGTGGCGACTCCTCCAGTTTCAAGGCCGTGCCCTGGCCGCACCGACTCGTGTTGTGGAACAGCTCGCCCGTCGTATGACCGGAACGACTGATCTGCCTATCCGTGCCGTCGCAGCTCCGCCAGTGAAGACGGGACAGCGAAAGTGTTCCTGTCGCCCCAGCCCGAGCGGTCCCTGGGGTCCCCGTCAGAGACGACTGCCGCCAGGGAAGGGGCTGCCGGTCCTCGGGCGGCGGTGTTCGCGATGCGTGTTAAACGTGTTACGGCCGGCTGATGATGATGAAAACTCGCAGCCCACGGGAGCCGTACATGCACCAGCGGATCCAGGAAAGGCAAAGACCACCCATCTTCCCAGGGTGTCCCGGAATTTGATGTATAATTGTTAATTCTCCCGTATTTGGCAGACAAATACTGGTATTTCTACCACGCAAACTTTTCTAAAATAATGAATGTAAAGTAATGGTACTCTGTGTAACTGTATTGTCCTGTTTTGAAGTAATCATGGTACCGCGCCCCATATCGTTCTCCAAAAGCAGTTTCGTTCTTCAGAGATGGTGGGCTGGATCTACTCCTGCCTGCGACAGTGAAAACTCCCACGGGGTTTTCCGCTGATGAAGGGGAAAAACCCAGTTGTCGCTGACAGAGGCCACCCCCACTGCGGCAAACCCAAACTCTCAGGATCGCTGCTGTGAGCCGGTCCAGTCTGCCCTGTGACTGTTGTCCGGGCCGTCAGGGTGGTCCGGGCTGCTGTTAGCCGGCCCAGCCTGTTCTGCGACTGTTGTCCGGGCCGTCAGGGTGGTCCGGGCTGCTGTTAGCCGGCCCAGCCTGTTCTGCGACTGTTGTCCGGGCCGTCAGGGTGGTCCGGGCTGCTCTTAGTCGGTCCAGCCTGTTCTGCGACTGTTGTCCGGGCCGTCAGGGTGGTCCGGGCTGCTGTTAGCCGGCCCAGCCTGCTCTGCGACTGTTGTCCGGGCCGTCAGGGCGGCCTGGGCCCGGTCTGCTGCGACAACCGCAACCGCCGGCATGACTGGCTGACTTCCGCGTCCCTGGAAGACTCGACCCAAGGTCAATGTCGCTGACATCACCAACAGCCGGACTGTCGCAGCAGCGCGGCCAGGCAGCGGCTGACCACCCTGGGGAGGTGATTACGCTCACAAACACACGCCGTCTCCAGACCTGATTAGGGCTGACTGCACGATGTTCTGTCTGGACCGCACAGCCCGAAATTGCGCAATGCACAGCGATGGACGTTTAAGTGTTCTTTCTGCTCTGTTGCAATCCCGGCCGTTTCGTGCAGCCGGCCGGTCCTCAGCTGCTGTCAATGTCCGCCAATAATTGGCGTGACGGCGGGGCGCGGGGTGGGGCGGGGTTGCACTCTGGCCAGTGCGTGGAGTGGTGAACAAATCGGTCGGTGCTGTGCTTCGTTGTAGAGAACAAACAGCCTGGTTTGGGGCCTGGTCTGATGCGCCGTGCGTGGGTGATGGGCAGACGGCCTGGTCTTGTGTCTTGTGTGGATGTGTCGTCACCGTTGTCGTATGCGGCGACGCACCGTACCTCCCCGGCCCTGCCGCCTCTCCGCAGACGGGCCCGACCGGTTTCGCCAGAACAGTGACGGCAGGAGAAGCGCCGATCAAACAAATCACGAGCCAGCAATGGCGCGGGGAAAGGTCGGGACGCTTCAGGGCCGAATTGTTTGAACTGCAGCCGCCAGTGTGTCGGCGGACAAATGGTCGAACTGTCGACACGGCGAAGCCGGCCGGCGGCCGCGCGATGACGACGTCACGCCGGCCCCCAGCCTGGCTGCCGTGTGAGCTCTGTCTCCGGCAGCCGCAGCAGCCGCGCCGGCCTCCAGGTGTCCGCGGACACCGCGACCTCGTCCGTCTTGCCGGCCATCAGCTGAAAGGCCAGAGAGACGGCTCAGGCTCGGCGGCCACGGCCTGCCGCGATGGACGAGGCCGTCCCGCCGGTCGCGGGAAGCGCCGTTCACTTTCCACACGGCGGCGGCGGCAGGCCGAGGAGCCGGCCCGCCGAGGAGGCGGGCGGCCGTCCATTAAAAGTTCCGCCGACGCCGCCCGGCGCGCCAGCGATCGCGGCGTTTGACAGGAGGCAGCCGCGCGCGCCGAAAACATTATCTTAATGCAGCCACAAACTTCACACGGCCGAGAGCGAAGTTTCGGATGCCGATTTGCGTGCGGAGCGCGGCGTCGCCGGCCTGCAGGCGGCTGACGGATTAGGGTCTCGCGTGCCGGCGCGGAAAGACGTGGCGCGGGAGGGACGGAAACCGCGGCGTCTTGGCGGGCGGTGCGCCGAGGGGCGGTGGCGATGGGGATGTGCGTGGGAGGAAAAGACAAGCGGATCGGGACTGAGATGGGCGGGCAGAGACGGCTGCTCTTGGATTGCCTTCGATGGCAGCACCGGAGATGAGATACAGCGCGATGTGTGGGGCATGGAGAGTAACAAAGGGAGAATCCCGCCCACTCCGTCACCTCTTCTCCCGGCCGATCATCCTGGTGGCGCCACTGGGCGACGTTATATTTCCGGCAGAGTTGCGTTTGGGCTGGGCCCGGACTGCCGTGAGCCCGGCAGGCCGCGATCACACGGTCTGTGGTCTGGACTGGGCTGAGCCCCGCGCTGCTCTGAGCTCGGCAGGCCGCGATCACACGGTCTGTGGTCTGGGCTGAGCCCCGCGCTGCTCTGAGCTCGGCAGGTCGCGATCACACGATCTGTGGTCTGGGCTGGGCTGAGCCCCGCGCTGCTCTGAGCTCGGCAGGCCGTGATCATACAGTCTGTCGGCTGGGCTGAGCCCGCGCTGCTCTGAGCTCGGCAGGCCACGATCACACGGTCTGTGGTCTGGTCTGGGCTGAGCTCGGCAGGTCGCGATCACACGATCTGTGGTCTGGGCTGAGCCCCACGTTGCTCTGAGCTCGGCAGGCCGCGATCACACGGTCTGTCGGCTGGGCTGAGCCCCGCGCTGCTCTGAGCTCGGCAGGCCGCGATCACACGGTCTGTCGGCTGGGCCGGCTCCGACATTTGGCCGGCAGCTGTTTTCGTTTCGGCCGGCGATGCGCCGGCCGGCCTGCCTGTTTGGCTTGGCTGCAGCCTCCCTGACTCGCTGAGCTCACAGTCCTTATCAGTCCTAGTCATCTAAATATCGGTCGAATAACCGGTTTGCTGCACCGTGGGGCATGCAACATGTAGAGCACTGGTGGTTTTCACAGAACGAGGAAGAGAACATCAGCCATAGCCTTCCGATGCGCCGGATAAATCTGGTCCGGTTCGGTCCGATAAAACCGAAACTCTCGCGCAAAACGGGAGAAGAAAATGCAGTCTAGCCAGACCACGCCCTCCTTCCCCGTCTGACCACCAGGGTCAGACGGTAGAGAGCCGGGCTCCGGAACTCAGGGGAGTGCTCGCTCGGTCAGAAGCTCCGTGTCGACCTCAGCGGGGTCCTCGTCTGTGTGGAGGAAAACTAGTCGCTGGACATCGGGGTTCTGTTCTCGACTCGGGGAACTGTACGTACCTGAGAACTGAGCGCACGCCACACCTGTGGGCCGCGTCAGGTCGGAGCCCCTGCCGTTGCGCCGTCTCCCCAGAGTAGGTAATGACTGCGGGTCGATAAAATCGGTGCCGGGAGGGCTCACTGCCGCTGGGCGGCCGGCCGCGCCGCCAGTGCCGCGTTCCCTGGCGCGGCGGCGGCGCCGGAGCGCCACGTGAGATGGACCTACTCCCAAAGAACGGACCGATCACATGAGGCGGACCTTCTCTCAGAGGACAAACCAGTCACGCGAGACGGACCGTCCCCAGAGGACGGACCAGTCACGTGAGACGGACCATTCCCAGAGGACGGACCAGTCACGTGAGACGGACCATCCCCAGAGGACAGACCAGTCACGTGAGACGGACCATTCCCAGAGGACGGACCAGTCACGTGAGGCGGGCCATTCCCAGAGGACGGACCAGTCACGTGAGACGGACCATCCCCAGAGGGCGGACCAGTCACGTGAGACGGACTGTTCCCAGAGGGCGGACCAGTCACGTGGGACGGACTGTTCTCAGAGGGCGGACCAGTCACGTGACACGGACCATCCCCAGAGGGCGGACCAGTCACGTGAGGCGGACCATCCCCGGAGGGCGGACCAGTCACGTGAGGCGGACCGGCGTCCCAGAGGGCGGACCAGTCACGTGAGACGGACCGGCGTCTCTGCGGACCTTTTCCCAGAGGATGGAGCGGCCACATGAGCTGGAATGGCTCGTCGGTGAGAGGCCGGGACGGGCGGCGGCGACTCGACCTGCAGCAGATCGCGGAGACCGGAGACCAACCACCCCGATCGACGGGATTCACCGAGCCGGTCCCACGCCGCGGGCACGCCAGGTCCATGTGCGCTGCGAGTCCGTGCAGAAATCGGACCGAATCGTTTGCGCAGCTGTCAAACTGGCTGTTGAATCGGAGCCCAAGCTCATTCCGTCACGGGCGGGTGCCGGGCGGACGGATCGCAGGACAGTCCGGCGGCGGGGCGGACGTCTGATTACACTGCGGCGGGCGTCAGCGGCTGCAGACTGAGCCGGACGTCTCTCCCGGGGCGTCCGAAGAGCACCGCCTGCGGCCGGCTGGTGCTCCTGCCGCCGTCACCGCCTCGCCGGCTCGTATTACCCTATTGTCCAGTCACGGACTGGCTGGCGGAGAGGGTGGCCGCCACTGGCACAATGACCAGGTTACCAGGCCGGTGATGTCATGGACGGACTGGACGGAGTTCACGGAGCCGTCCCGTCGACGATGCCGCATTCCATGCCGTACCAGAAGAAATACTCCATTGAGCTGGTTCATTATTTATACCAAGTTTGAAGTCAAAATATTTCATTTTAGTTAACCCTATTCCGTGCAGGCGGGACGGATTTTGTCCCCCCCCGTCGGTTTTTCGCTCGCCATTCCCGGGTTTTTGGGAGCTGCTTCATGAAACCTGGTGATTTTCTAAACGTCTTTTTCATATGCTGTAACAAAATTTCGAAAATTTGTCTCGTGCACAGCCGGTTTCAGAGCACGTTTTCGGACGGCATGTTTCAGGGATATCGCGCTCTCTGGAAATCGCGTACTTGGACATGGTCATGTATCATTTTGATGTCCTTTATAATCTCACGGACTTCTCAACTGGTCGAAATATTTTTTACCTGCGCACTTTCAAGTATTTCGAAAAAAAAAATGTTGGTCATTGCGGGATCAAGAGACGTATAAAGAGGTCCGATATTATCTTATTCCTAACAATTTATGGTTCATTGTACGAACAAAACAAAGCTGGCGTGTGATGCAGACGCGTTTAACCTAATTTACACATGTAATTCACTGACATGTATTGCCAGGGACGTCTCCAGGCATCGGTTTTTGGGTGCATATTTTGCCCAATAACATGTTCAGTGGACCTAACAGACTTCTGGATCCTTGTGATCGATTTTGTTACTTCCACAGATATTACGACAAAATGTCATATTTCAGGGAAAATAAAAATCAGAGGCGGCTCCAGGGTAAATGAAAAGGAAAAGGAGGCATTTTGTTTTTATTCCTTTTTATTCCTGAGAAACTATGGCTCGATTTACGGAATAAAACAGCCATCACCATGTAGTCATCGACACATTTTTCCTGATACTTAGACTCGCCCCTGTAGAGGGCTTTGGACCCGCCTATGAACACTTGCCATGTGTTCATAATATAGCATGGAAATGTACAAATGGAAATGTACTCTTCACACACGTAATCTCATCAGATTCAGAATATATGACAAAAACTTCACGTTTCCCAGAAAATACTCATTTTGTGCCCTGGTTATGATTACGGTTTTATCGTTTCAAAATTTGTTGCCCTTATGATCTTAAAATGCGAACTTCAAGCACAATGCAAAATAACATTTACATTGTGTTTGAATATGGCAGCCAGTCACCAACAGTTCAGCGTGTGGAAAGTTGCCCACTTTTTCTGGTAACTGGACCCGCCTATGGGCACTTGTATGTATATAATTTGGCATGTTACATATATGGAAACGTTTTCCGAACACAAGATAGCTCGCCGGACTGAAAACATCTTGCAGAATAATTTAGCGTTTCCCGAAAATGCGTACACCTTTTTATTGGTCCTGGATACGCGTATGAGTTTTGAAAACCTACCTCTTCCTTACATACGATAAAGCTATCATTTGTCTGTAGAATGACATGAAGAACAAAATCAGCCATAAAATGTGGTCAGAAAACTCGTATAAGTAAACTCCATTTTTACCCCCTTTTTGACCCCGCTATCCCCTTTTTCAGAATGTTCGGCATTCTTTTTTAGAAATATAGAAATACAGACTGTCGAACGCCGTTTTTCGCTAGGAGATCCGATTAGTACTTTTCGAGATCGCAGGGGGCGGGATCTGCCCCCCCCCCCAGCACGGAATCGTGCGTAGTGGGCAGGAGCACGCAGTAGGTTTAATTAGCTATTTGCGACGTTTCGCTTAACCGTATTTCTTGGGGCGAATCAAAATACAGCTTTTTTCGGTTCATCCGTTACCTATTCTTATGTGGATGTTATTTGTATGAATATGAAAAATGCAAAAAATTGGTCAATGCGGCGAGGTCTTTACCCCATGCTCCGAGCTGAAGACTCCGTGTATGGGCTATTCCAGGGCAAATCACTACGGTAGGCTTCAAATGGTTGACCATGACCCGTCCGATGTAGATCAGGTTTGGTACACAGGATAATCCATGTCCAATATCACATCCGTACAATTTTTGGATTTCCGGGTCACATAGCTCACGAGATATAGGTCGCAGAATGTAAGAGGTTATCTGGAAAGTTGGACCAGAAAATAATTTTTGTACTTGCAGTGGCTTCTTTCATGTCACCAAAACTGAATATCTTTTCAAAGTAGATGGTCTACTGCGTCTAATAAAAGCACAGATGATCACTTTCGGTTATTTTTTGACCTCGTGACCTCGTGATCTTTTGTCATAACTGTGACCTTTCAAAACTGCCATGCTTTTAAAACATGTTTTCCATTGAAAGATGCCCAACAGTTGCCCAAGTAATGGCGTAAAGCTTTCTGGTAAATTCATTTTTATGACGTGTCACTGAGGTCAACAGTGACGTCATGGCACAGCCTTTGCATATCGTTGGTGTGAGTGACGTGCAACATAGCCGATATGGGTGTCATATGAAAGCTCGTTGCTCAATCAACGGGCATGTCATGACCTCACTGTTGACCTCCGTGACACGTTACAAAGTCGGACGTACAAGGAAGGCTTTATGTCGTCACTGAGTCAACGTGTTGGAATTTTTTAGTGTAAAATATAGATTTTCAGAACATGGCAGTTCTGAAATGTCACGGCTGTAACAAAAGGTCATGAAGTCACAGGGTAGAAAAATGACCGGAAGTTATCATTCATCTTTTTTGGATGCAGCAGATCATCCCGCTTTGAAATGATGTCAGTTTTGGTAACATGAAAGAAGCCATAGCACTGATGAAGATTATTTCGTGGCCCTGCTTTCCAGATGACCTCGGACACTCCGTGACATACACCTTTTGACCCACGTGACCCAGGAACAGAAAAATTTGGAACGATGTGATATGGGATATAGGCAAGCTTGTGTGACAAATTTCATCCAAATCAGAGGGGTCATGGCAAACATTGCGAGGCCTACCTTGTTGATTTGTCCTAGAATAGCCCAAACATGGAATGTTTGGACTCACATCGCGGGACGAAGATCTCGTTGCGCTGGTCTGATTTGTTGCATTTCTCATATTCCTACCAATGGTATCCACATAAAAAATAGGTCATGGATGATCCGAGAAAAGGGTTGCATTTTAATTCGCCATACGTACTCCCGTATTGCGGGAGACTTCAGAAGCTCTCTCCGGTTTTTTTTTGCTCGTCATTTCCGGGATGTTTGAAACAGCTTCATGAAACTTGATTGCTCTTCCTACCTATTCTTCCTAAGTACTCCGACATTTTTCAATTCTTTTCTGCCAGGGTGAAGCCAGACTAACTTCTTAGGAGGCACCTCATGCCTTTTTGATCACTGTTAAGGATACAGTCAAAATACCTGCCAAAATGATGATTTTGTGATGGAACCTTAACATTTATTTGAGCATACAGGTAAATAACTGGGAAGACATGCAAAAATGTTGTGTGTTGACCTGAAATCACCTCGGAAATTCAGGTCAGGGTCAAAAATCAAAATTTGGCGTTAGGTATGCATTTTTGACGTCAGCTTTTAGGTATACATTTTTGACGTCAGCTTTTACAATGAGAAATTCCGAAGCAAACGTAGCTCAGCACGGTGTTCTCAACTTATGTTTCGAGTTTCGGATTGATATCAGGCCGGGCCACGGAACCATGACATAAAATGTCCGCGCGCGTACCCTGTATGACGACGGTCATAAATAAGAGTGGTAGAAATATATTGATTCAAATGTTAGGAAACGTTTTCAAACACCATGAAATGAGTCCGAGATCAGTCCATGCGACAGTGACTGATAAAAACTTAAGAAACATTTTAAACTTGAATGTTAATCTTGCTAAAATGGAATATTCCCCACGTTTTTCAAGCCCTGTCAACGCCCATGAACTCTGTCATGATTCTACACGTATGTGCCGGAGGAAAAGTCTGTCGACTGGCTCTCGATTCTTGGGACTAAAATCGGTCAGATGGTACCCGCCCCTATCTGTTTTTGTTTTTTGCCCAGTATCCAGTATTTTCAGAACAATATGGTTTACGTCATGGCGAATCGATTGCCGTTTGTTGCGATGAAATCGGACTGGTATTTTCCTAGAGCTGAGAGGGGTCGAATAAGCCTCCCCCATACAGGTATGCGCAGTATCCTTATGACACATGGATGGGTTTAAATGGAAAGAAAAATGTTGATACGAACTTAGAATCTTGACGCGGCCATTTTTCGCATGTTCATCGCGACACTTATTGATACTGAGCTTAGCGCAGGTGTGCACAGACGCTCATATGAAATTCATTCTCAGTTACGTTTTTGTTTGTGTTTGTGTTTGTAAGGAAGGATCGAGCTTTTCAAGAATGATGGGGGAAATGAGATTTTGGAACCTATTCTTTCCAATCAGCTCCCATAACCCATGTTCAATCTCTGCAAGTTTTGGGCGCACGTGCCCCTCCAAAGTATGTAAAACTTCCATTCCTTTTTAATAGCGATATCGCACGTAATCGCGTACGATTATGCATTCAGCACTTCCCAACTGAGGTCCATTGGATATGATGGACATGGCGAATTCCCTAAACATTGAACTCTATTTGAAAAATCGGGAAACTTTGAACGGTATCTGGTTTTCTGTAGGTCTCTTACGCCAGTGGGCAAAATCCTTTGTTTTCTGTATTCTTTAAAAGCACCCTCACCCTCGGCCAAGACCCAGGTCCATTTAAGGCCTCGGTCTTTTAAGAAATCATCTTCATGAAACCGTTAGTTTTTCTGGCCTGCACCACCCTGCCTTCTGTGTTTATTTGTCATTCTTTGAGTGGGGCTCCTCGCAGTATCCGCGTGACGTGATCGTGCATGATGTGTCTCGCTTTATTTGTGTCGTTTGGAAAGAATGACGCCTGCGACGTCTTTTGGCAGGCTTTTTATTGACAAATGGCGAACCGAAAAGTACTTTTCTATGTTTATCAGCTTGAAGCATCCAAGCGACTTCTAGGATGAAGAACGAAACGATGCCAAATTTTTAACGTTTAATCAGACAGACAAACAAGACATCAAGACAAGCTTCTGATGCAGCGTTGTCGACGTTCTAGGTCACAGGACCGCGGTCCCACTGGAGGGGTTTCCGACACCCCGTGTGGCATTTCTCATGAGTGAAAGGCCGTTTGGCTGTTACAGATGCACACTGGTTCTCGTGATCACTTCACTCGCCACTTCCCCACCTGTCCCGAACCACTTTGACAGCCGATTTGGTGCAAAATCGTTGAAGGTATGTATTCTGAATCGATTTTTTTTCCGAACGCGGCGCGGCGGTATTTTCGGCGACCGACAGCGGCTGCGATGTCGTCGCGGCTCCCCGCGGCCCGCCTCCCGGGACTCGGCGCTGTTCTTTATTCCCCGGCCGCGTCTCGATCGTCTTTCGCCGCTCCATTTGTCAGCGTGACCGGCACCAGTCGGCCCGGGCGGCTGCGAGCGACGGCGGACCTCCACTGCAGCGGCGGAGCACCGGCTGACCGCCGGATGCGGACCCTGGCAACACGTGTCTGCGGCCGCCTTCTATTTTTGGTCACGGCGCCCGATGGCGATGTATTGGCGTGCGATTCGTTCTGATTTTAGCTGTGGATTTGGGTTCATTGACAGGGGCTGCAGCTGTTTGATGCCGGTTGACTGCTAGTCCGGCAGAGACACTGCCTCCGGGCAGCCGGGAGACATTGCCTCCGGACAGCCGGGAAACACTGCCGCCGGACAGCCGGAAGACACTTCCTCCGGCTGTTCCTCTCCGCCAGTGGAGACGGCGGTCCCCCCCCCCCCGCCAGTGCTCCGTTCAGGGTGCCTCGTCACGGTCGTCTGAGGGGAGCCCTTTGTGTGGGCTGCGCCGTCCCGTCTGGCAGTCCTGTTCCTGTGAGCCCCAGCGAGGTGCGTGGTCACGAACGGACGGCGGGGAGGGGACGCTCTGGGGGTCCGGCACCGCCTTCCCGCGTACTGGGAGACCCAGTTTTTGCGACGTGACGGTGAATGTCTCAGGCGGACATCCCTCTTCCGTCGCCCAGGCGGTGTCAGTAGCTGGAATTGAATCTTTGGCCAATTTCAGAGGATCTTTTTCTGGGCGCGGAGCGGAAAGGTCTAATTCCGTCGACAGTCTCAGTTGGCCGCGCGCCGTACCCAGATGTGAGGTAGGAAGCGATTCGGTTTCTTCGCTTCGTTTCACTCGGCGGCGCGGACGGAAAAAAAACACCGGCCGAGGAACTCTTGCTCGGAAACTGAATTGCAATATGCGAAGCGAAAAGTGTAATGATCATCGGGGTTCCCAATTTCCTGGCTTGACTCAGCGCGGCGTTGGTGTAGTCAACGGCGGTAATTGGATGTAGTTGTAACTAAGGTATCGGCAATATGTAAATGCCGGCGGAAATTAGGCAATTAAAATGATGCTGGAAATAATTGTGTTCTTTGAATTTGACTGCACCGCTTGCGAAAAGTATCCTCGTTATTGCAAGAAAAGTGCCCTCGTTACAAAAACTATGAATTCGTGAACTGGAATGAAGGATTTTGCAGTCGTGACGGGAAAGCTAATCTGGGTTCATTGGACTCATGTAATTACCACGGGAGATGGTTTCTGAATGCTTTGTATATAATGAATGTATGAACGTTCAAAGAGAGATATTTCAGAAGTTCATATCGGTTCATTTGAAGCCACTGAGCGTCGGTTGTATGGTTTTGAGGTTCTCAGCACCAGTTTCGGTAAAAATTCAATTTATGTTGGCTCATTTTGTTCTTCGTTATTACATGGCCGTTTGGGAATAGCCGTATCACGCGAGTCGGTTGAATCTCAATCATTAGGTATGCATTTGACAGTGGAAGCTTTCAGCCAAACCCATTGAAGACCTAATCAGCACAGGGCCGGAGTTGGCAGTGGTGGGACTCGGTCTCACCCTTGAGCAAAAGACGTCGCAGAGTTGTTCGCAGAAGCAGTTCGGATGTTCACTGCCGACAGACTCCGGGGAACGGTGTTTCATCCATGCTCGCCGGCACGTGTACCATGTGTACAACCAAAAATATTTATTTTCACGTGCTCTAATACAGTAGAATATTGCATTTTGGGAGTTTGGCTCAAGGTACAGATTTTTTTCCGCAAACACGAATGGCTTGGTGTGGCTGTGTTCAGGAGGTTCTGACCATCCTGATGTCGGCGGGGCAGCTGAGAACTCCGGTGCTCATAGTTTCGATTGCCATACCTTCGACTACCAGAACTCCGACGCCCATTACTCCGACTGCCAGAACCTCCGAGCGCCACAGCTCTGACCGCCACGGCTCCAACAGACACAGCTCCGACAGCCACGGCTCCGACAGACACAGGTCTGACAGACACAATTTCGACAGACACAACTTTATGATGTCATGGTGTTTCGGGAGATCCGGGCAGCCCAGTGCGGGTCTGTTCAAGAGATACGGGAGTTCTTCACAATGACGTGCTGTTTCAGGGGATCCGGGCCGTCTGGTGCGTTTATGTTCGGGACATGCGAGAGTTCCTGATAATGATGTGGTGTTTCAGGAGATCCGGACGGCGCGGTGCGGTTATGTTCGGGACATGCGAGAGTTCCTGATCATGATGTGCTGTTTCAGGAGGTCCGGACGGTGCGGTGCGGTTATGTTCAGGAGGCCCTGATACTGACGCGACGTTTCAGGAGATCCGGACGGCCCGGCGCGCTCCGCTGGCCGCCGCGGCAGTCTGCGTCTGCAGCAGAGTCGGACCAAGAGTCTGACGGTGGAGGCGTACTCCAGCCAGTCGCGGGCCGCCGTCATGGCGGACGGAGCCACGGTACGTCGGCCCACAGCAGCTGTTCTGTACAATGTCACTTATACCCCGCGCCCCAGCACAGCGCTGCTGAGACCACACGTCCCTTCACAGCGCCGCTGATACCCCGCACCCCCGCACAGCGCCGCTGATATCCCGTATCCCCGCACGACCTCTGGCCCTCACAATATCACCGGGTCCTTCCACCTCCTTACGGCATCACTACACCTCCGTATTCTCATACAGCATCGCCGTACCGTTTATTCTCACGCATCGTCACTTACAGTCACTGCTTTTCTGCACTCCCACACAGCATTTCCATACACGTGCCCTCTCATACCCCATCGTTGTATTCCTGTCGTCTTACGTGCACCGCTCTGGTTCTGAGCCCCCACTCAAGACGACTGCTCATCTTACACTCGTGACTGTGTGCTGCATTACCGTGTCTATCCTGATTCCTTCTTCAATTTCCCTGCTCCACTTCGCCATGCCATGTCTTCATTGTTGTCTGCACACGGTGACGTCCAAGACACATTTCTGTCCGCTCAGGGCCGTAACGTGGTGTCTTTGTACTCTGAGAACTATTGCCTTTTTCCGCTCAGGACTGTGACGTGGTGCCTCTGTCCGCTCATAACTATGACGGAACATCTCTGTCCGCTTGAGATTGTGACGTGGTGTCTCTGTCTGCCTAGGACTGTGATTGAGTACTTCTGTCCGCCTAGCACTGTGACATAGTGTCTCTGTCCGCTCAGGACTGACATACCGGCCGTTCACCGGATGGGAACGCCGGAAATGGTCGGTATCAGTCGTCCGCTGACAGCCTTCATTTGACCTGTGTACCCATGACTCCGCGTCAGTCATGCTTTACGCCTTGACACGGCCTCCGGCGGCCGAGAACGGATCCGCGTCGGCCCAGCGTCACCCGCCCCCTCCCCCTGAATCAGCTGAGTCGCACGGGCGGTGTCTGTCCGACCACGGTCAGCCGTTCCGGCCGGCCTCTGCCGAGCTGCGCTTCACCGATCTGCCCAACTGTCCCTGGCCGAGCAGCTGCAGACCTGTTCTCCACAGAGATCCGATCTGCCCCAGCTGTCCCTGGCCAGCCTCTGCATACCTGTTCTCTCCAAAGGTCCGATCTGTCCCAGCTGTCCCTGGCCAGCCTCTGCAGACCTGTTCTCCACAGGGGACCGATCTGTTTCAGCCGTCCCTGGCAGGCCTCTGCAGACCTATTCTCCACAGGGGCCCGATCTGTCTCAGCTGTCCCTGGCAGGCCTCTGCGGACCTGTTCTCTCCAAAGGTCCGATCTGTCCTAGCTGTCCCCGGCCAACCTCTGCAGACCTATTCTCCACAGGGGCCCGATCTGTCTCAGCTGTCCCTGGCAGGCCTCTGCGGACCTGTTCTCCACAGAGGTCCAATCTGGCCCAGCTGTCCCTGATCGACCTCTGCGGACCCACGTTCTTCAGCGGCATGACCTGTCCGGTCATCTGTTGGCATCAGCTTGCGTTCGCCATCATTGGCCATCCTTTGTCCGTCTGTCACCAATATCTGACATTTTCGTCATTTTATATGTAGATATATGAACCATTCCCCCGCCATGTAGCACAATCGTAATTCGACCTGTGCCGTTCTTTTTTGACATCACCATTCATCATCATGACATCATTTAGCTCCCTTCGTCTGCGCATTGGCGTCATGACGTTTTGAATTCCTTTTGTCGTCGTCCTCGCCATTGTCCTTTGCTAGGCGTCCTCGACTAAATTTCTCTGCACCTCATGGTGCTTTAGAATTCTGCGTCCTGTCGAAGTCTCCGGTTTATTGTCAGTGACAATTGATCCTGTAGCAACACTTCTGCCGCGTAACACAAGTTTTTACCAAATCTTGCATGCGATTGCCAATATTCAGGCACTGCTCGCAGTTATTTAACCGCGTTTTGCCACTGTAATCGTCCGCGAAATGAGCAGGAACTCAGTCGGAGATGTGTATTCGTATCCTGCTGACCGGTTTGTGGTAATATAACCCGGGTAAAACGTCGATGGGGACTGGAAAAGGCGCCGATCGACCAGGATCCGTCCGTTTCTGAACGTCTGAATGGGTGCTGTGGAGCCTTTCCGCCCGGCTGACCCCACCAGATCCTTGCCACGATTCGGACTCCATCTCTCGACATCGACGACCCGTGCGCATACGGCTTTGTTATAACAGTTTTGTTAACTGTGTGGCGGTGATCGATTCAGCTTGGGTGTCTGATATCTCTCAGGGTTATTTTGCGCTGTGACAATTTGCATCGTAAAGTGAACTTCAGCTTTGGGCGAAACGAACAGTTAATTGCCGTTTTCTGTGGGGTCCTGCATCAGCAGCTGGCTATCTGACATCATCTTCTGGGCTCTGCCATATCTCGTACGACGTCACTGGCGAACCGTTGAATGTCATCGCATCTTCCGGATGACGTCACTTATGGGCCGCTGCAGTCTGGCAGCCGTCATGTTTCCATTTCTCGCCCAGTATGTAGACCATAAAGCTACACAAGACTGGTCCGTTACGGGTGACGTCAGCCCAGACATAGTTGATCATATTTATGTAGTTTGGAACATGATGCACTTGCACCTTCCAGGATTGGGCAGGTGCACTCAGTGAGCAGTTTCAGTGAAAGAAACTTTGATAACTACATTAATTTGCGAATGTCTCTTCCAATTTTGTGTCGACATTGTTAAACAGAGATCTCGATCACCGTTGATTTGCCAATGTATTTTAGTCTGCGCTAGGTTCAAAAGTTTGAATCTGGACTAGCCCAAGTAATTATTGGTTAGGGACGAAAAATGAAATATGTTTTGCTATGTTATATTGGCCCAAAAAGGCGTTTTTGTACTGCTCTTAAAAACAGCCCATGAGGTCTCCTTTCTCCTTGCTCGCCGCACAATGCTCCTCTGCTGTCCCTCCTTGGAATCAGCTGCGCGGCCGCTCAGACGAGGCCCGGCGCCGCAGTTTCCTTCAATCTAAATCAAATCGGCCGCGTCCGCCGGAATTGAAAGTGCTCCGAGTGAGTGTCTGGGCGGGCGGGGGGCGGCTCGATTGATGGCCGATGTGCCGGCGCCGGTCGGGTGACGGCTCGACCGCGGCTGGTCATCGACCGAGCCCATTAACCGGCCCGGCCGCCGCCTGCCCCCCCGGGATCCGCCCCGCCGCTGCACGTAAGGCGATCGGCCGCGTCAGGTTTCCGCCGACACCGAGCCGACGCGACCCTCCGGCGTCCCGCTCAGCCGGCCTCAGGGCCGCCGCGGCCGGAACCTTACCAGCCATACTTCAGCAGTGGGCCTTCAACAGCGGGGCGTCAGCAGCGGGCTGTCAGCATTGGCCCTTCAGCTCTGGACGTTCAGCAGCGGTCCTTCAGCAGCAGGGCTTCAGCTGCGGGCCTTCAGCAGTGGGGCTTCGGCGGCGGGCCTTCAGTAGTGGGTATAACGGTGACCGACTGGCTGGCCGGGGACGGGAGTCGCGTGCAGCGAGCCTTCGTTGGAGCTCCGACGAACGGCGCAGAGTCGACGTTTTCGAGGCGTGGCGGTGGGACGTCGCGGCGTCTTGCCGTGGTGTCAAAGTGTGAGTCTGTTTGAGAGAACTAACAAGCGTGTTCTGAATCTGGCCGTGTTTGTGGAACGGACTTTTGATCGTGTAGTTTCGGACTTTTGGCCGAGTAGGTTTTCGTGTGTCATGAACCGGATCACCTAGCTCGATAACCCAGTTAAACTGACGTGACTGCGGGGGACGGCGACCGGGGACGGCCCGGCTCCGGGAGGAGCAGGCCCCGCCGCGTGTCGACCTACAGGCCGGAGACCGGGCTGAGCGATGTTGCCCGGTTGTTGGGACTGTGGATAGCGGCCTCAGTCGGTCTCAGTCTCAGTCTCAGTCGTCATGTGGGCCACACGGCCGGCTCTCCGTCAGTCGTCAGCCGCCGCTGTCCGCGCCGTAAGGAAATAAGTCAAGCAGACGTCCGCCATCTGGACCGGGAGCGGCACGCCCGAATGCTGGCCCAAAACGTCATCCGGGACGCGGTCAAAACGCCAGCACGTAGTCTGCAAAACGCCTGGGAGGCGCTGGGTGACTGCGTTTGTTTTACGGGCGGCGCACAGGGTGACCATCGTGTCTGTCTTCCAGTGACGACGCCACGGAGTCGAAAAGTTTTTCACGGTGTTTCGCTGTCGTGTGACCGGCCAAACCGTGGTGATGCCTTAGATCAACGGGCGCTCTCATGGACAAAAGGTCGTCAGTTATCTATTGGCCGTTACAAATGGACGGTAAAGGGCAGGCCCTTTATCAGTGAAATTGTCTGTTTTCTCAACTCTTGGCTGTCATGTTTCCTGGTGAAGCGGACGATGTGCTCGTTCAACTAATACCCACTGGCATGGGATGCGCTTACTGCTATCGCTAAACTCCATGGGATGGTCAGTTATAAACAGTCGTCAAGATGTCGGACCCATACCGCTCAACGACTTTTGCCTGCCAAGAGATCCCAGATTACAAGGCTCGCCCGTGATGCTGGGTAAATACAAGATTCTCTGCTGGCACTCGGTCTTCCTCCTCGTGCGACGGGTGCGCCAGACCCACCGGCTGTCCTCCGCTGTCCAGTCAACACACGTTCCTTCTGTCCGCCGCCTCACGTTCGTTCTGTCTGCTGCAGCGGTGTGTTCCATGTGCCTGGCCCTTCCCTGCCGCCCCTCGTCATTCGCCTCTGCCGCGTTACATTGCTGTGCTGCGCTGCCGACGCCGACCAGCGGCCCTGTCCTCGAGTGAGCCGCAGCGGCAGCGCCTGACGTCAGGACTCCAGTCTCCGGGCCGGGCACTGCCCGTGTCGACGGCGGCCGCTGGCTGGCCGACCAATCCCGGATTAGTTAAGCCGTTTGCCTGACATGTGCACTCACATCTCGCCCCTCTTTCGGCCGGCAGATTTTGGAGAACAACGACGAGCGGAAGGGGCGCGGCATTCACGTGCTGGTGCTGCACCAGGCGAGCGGCGCCGTCATGGCGCAGCGCACCTTCGACACGTATTCGCCACACGAGGACGAGGCCATGACGCTCTTCATCAGCCTGGTGTCCGACGGCCGTATCCTGGTCTTCATCATCAAGGTGCGCGCGCCGGCGGTCGCCTCGGCCGCCGCCGGCCGGCGGACGGCTCTGAGCCGTCTGGACGGGCCGCCAGGCTGTGGTGTCGCCGGCTCGTGCTGACTGGCTACCGGGCTCTGCGCAGATCTTCGTGTTTACTGAGTTCATTGTAAAGCGACCAGGCAGGTGGAGGCAGATTCAGGAGATGAGTTGGAGTGTTTGAGGGTGTTACTGTGCCAGGGCAGGGTGGCACTCAGTAATGGCGCTGTGGGCGGGGTGCCGCAGAGGTACTGGGTGGTCCGGGAGGAGTGAGATGTTGCTCGCTGGATCCCGCTGAAGTGCAGCTTATGCCGGCATGATTGAGGTGCTGGGGATGGGGTTGGTTGTGGCTGACAGTGCTTCGTCGCATTGTTGGATGACGCCGAAAGGGGCGGAATATCGGTCGGAATGGTATGCCGGCAAGGGTAGGCTGCGGTCTGTGGCGTGCCCCTGAAGTTACAGAATAAAGCTGGAAGGAATGGGGGCGTCGGCAGGGTTTGGGTACTGGCTGGAACGGGATGACAGCAAGGATCTGGTGCCGGCAGGGACGTCCCTGCAGAGACTGGCAGAGACGGGGTGCCGGCAGGGACGGGGCGCCTGAAGGGACGGTGTGTCGACAGGGATGGGTTGCCGGCAGGGAGGGGTGCCGGCACGGACGGGGTGCCGGCAGGGATTGAAGACCAGCAGGGACGATATGCCGGCAGAGACGGTATGCCAGCAGAACTTGGATGCCAGCAGGGTTTGGGTACCGGCAGGGATGCGGCAACGCCAGGGACGGGGTGTCGGCAGGGACGGGGTGTCGTCAGGGACGGGATGCCGGCAGGGCTGGGGTGCAGGCAGGGCTGGGTACCGGCGGGGACGGGCTGCGGCTGCGCTGTGGTCTCTGTCGACACGTCGCCAGCCGCGCCGCCAGCTGGCAGGGTCGGCCGCGAGCCGAGCTGGGCCGCTGCCAGCCGATCGGGTCCCCTGGTGGCCGGCCGGCACGGCACGGAGCAGCGGTCCCGACATCTGGCCGCCGTGCCGGCCACCAATCGAGTGGCCTGCCGGTGACGGCCCGGCACCGGCCGCCGACAGCGGAACAACCGATCGGCCTCCGACGAGGGCCCAGCCGGCTAACCTGGCAGGGGAGGGGCCGCAGCGCCAGTTGGCAGTGGCAGTTGTGCTGGGAGCCTCTTGTGGTGGCCATTCGCGGAGCGAAAATATACGAGAATATATGTACACGTTCCGTGGGACTTGGAAAGTGTTTTCAGAACCCTGTCTCGTGGTATCACGTGATTTAGATGTCGGCGCTATGTGCGGTATGAGATAGAAATGCAGTCTCGTCTGTTCTGACTGGACCTGACTGGATCTGACCAGAGCTGATCGAACCTGGCCGGAGCTGACCGGAGCTGACCGGACCTGACTGGAGTTGACTGGAGCTGACTGGACCTGACCGGAGCTGACCAAACCAGACCGGGGCTGGCCGGAGCTGACCGGAGCTGACCGGACCTGACTGGAGTTGGCCGGAGCTGACTGGAGCTGGCCGGACCTGACCGGACCTGACCGGAGCTGACCGGACCTGACTGGAGTTGGCTGGAGCTGACCGGACCTGACTGGAGTTGACCAAACCAGACCGGGGCTGGCCGGAGCTGACCGGAGCTGACCGGACCTGACCGGAGCTGACCGGAGCTGACTGGAGTTGGCCGGACCTGACCGGACCTGACCGGAGCTGACCGGACCTGACTGGAGTTGACCAAACCAGACCGGGGCTGGCTGGAGCTGACCGGAACTGACCGGAGCCGACCGGACCTGACCGGAGCTGACCGGACCTGACTGGAGTTTACCGGAGCTGACTGGACCTGACCGGAGCTGACCAAACCAGACCGGAGCTGGCCGGAGCTGACCGGAACTGACTGGAGCTGACCCGATCTGTCGCAGGACGAGGGCACGTTCCAGCTGAAACAGCCAGCGCGGGACCTGCTGACGCGGCTGGGCTCCCAGAAGGCGGCGATGCTGGGCTGGCGCGACATGTGGGCCATGGTGGTGCTCAAGGGCGGCAAAGTGCTGGCCGAGGGTCACAACAAGAGTCCGGGCTTCAACACGTGGGGCGCGCCGGTCCTGCTGAGGGCCGAGGTGCCGCTGGTGCCGGCAGAAGGTGCGGCGTGAGGGACGCGGCTGAAACCGTGCCGAACGTAGTGTCGACTCACGCATAGATAAGTCGTCAGTGGCAGCAGTGCAGACGAGCTATGGCAGCATCCTTGATTGCTTCTAAGTGATTTTGGTTTCTTTGCCTGAAACGTTGTGTGTGGTGATTCTACCGCTGTTAGAATGAAATCAGCTGTTTGAAATAGATGACAAGATATGGCCAGTGAACACTTTCGTTTTCTAGTTAGAAAAGATGTTTGAGGATGGAGATATGAATTCCATTGACCTGACCTCTGACCTGACCTCTTACCTGAGCTCTGTACCGCCAGACACCGAGTGTCCGTGGCCCAGTTCGGAGGAGACCATCAGGCGGCGCGAGTTCTGCGACAACACGGAGGGGTACGGCAGCGTGTGCTCCTGCTCCGAGCCAGCGCCGCTGCAGTTCAACACGGAGCCGATCCCGGGCAGCCGAGTGGCCGGCGTGCCCGTCCTGGTCATCTCCAGCAACCGGCCTCACTACCTGTACAGGTACGTCCCCACCAACCGGCCCCGCTGCCTGTACAGGTGCGTCTCCACCAACCGGCCCCGCTACCTGTACAGGTACGTCCCCACCAACCGGCCTCAGTACCTGTACAGGTACGTCCCCACCAACCGACCCCGCTACCTGTGCAGGTACGTCCCTACCAACCGGCCCCGCTGCCTGTACAGGTGCGTCCCCACCAACCGGCCCCGCTACCTGTACAGGTACGTCCCCACCAACCGGCCTCAGTACCTGTACAGGTACGTCCCCACCAACCGGCCTCACTACCTGTACAGGTGCGTCCCCACCAGCCGGCCTCACTACCTGTACGGGTACGTCCCCACCAACCGGCCTCACTACCCATACAGGTACGTCCCCACCAACCGGCCCCGCTGCCTGTACAGGGACGTCCCCACCAACCGGCCTCACTACCCGCACAGGTACGTCCCCACCAACCGGCCTTAGTACCTGTACAGGTACGTCCCCACCAATGGGCCTCACTACCTATACACTGTACAGCAGGGTTACTCACTTTTCATTGATTTTTGAAAATCATGTTTCGTAAATTTCCCCGTTATTTAGTCCAATAAAACATGAATGGCACCAATTTTAGCGAAATAGAATCATTCGTAGGGGTCACGTAAAGCGATTGAAATCCTCAGTTTCGCGAAAAACGGTCTGTTATCGCGGTTCTTCGCAGAGATTTCTTTAACTTGATGACAGAATGAAAATGTCCTCCTTTGTTATATTTTCAGCCGTTGAGGAAGAAACTGTTGCTAAATTTACTGAAAATGATGAACATCTAGATGTCCTGCATTTACAATGAAGGGCAGAGTTTTTATAAAGCGCAGTGTCATTGCCTGGGGACTGGGTAACCGCGGTCCCGGCTTCCCCAGTACTTTTGGCGCCGCGCAGTTCTCGCGTACTGACATAATGCGTGATAATAACATTCATTATATATATATATATATATATATATATATATATATATATATATATATATGGATTCGAATACATTGGAAGCAAATTGTTGGTGAAACACGTCGTTGAAAACGACAGCTTGATTGGCGTTGATGACCTTTTTGGACAAGTTCTCGATGCATCAGAACCTACCCAAGAAGTCCTTCAGCGCCAATCAACTGTCGTTTTCAATGGTATGTATATATATATATATATATATAGGCTTATGTACATGCACTAGTTATCTGATTTTGGCACTGTTAATTTGGGCCTTCTTAGAAGGTGACAAGGGAAGCCAGGCCATTCAACAAGTATAATTCATTGAACGTCAGAATTTTTCTAAGGAACTTGTGCATCCTAGAAATGCTCAGTAACTGATCACATAGCGACCGGACTATGCAGCAACATCACGTTTCAGTCTGTCAGGAGCACGGCATCAGTCATTTGAACAGTCACTGCCGACATACGAGACACGCGTGCATCTTTCAAAGCTAGATTCTCTGTTTGCGAAGTATGAGTTTGTACAACGTTATTCCGGTCGTAATCATGCCTTTTGCAATAGTGGTCCTGGCATGCTAAGCGCATCAGCTTGCTGAAGTTTTACGGCCTTCACCGGTTCATCTCCATCTCGTGGGGAAAACCCTGCAGCGGCAGCTCATCCGATGGGACTGAGGAGGTGAAATATTGAATGAGCTTGATTCCCTTCTCGGCGACGTCATTGGTGACCTGCATGTGGTTGACAGTTTAACTGAAATCCCGGAAGTCTTCATTGCTGTTCTATCCCTCCACGGGCATTTTAAGCCATTGCCAATAGCTCGCCTTTAGCCCTCGGAAGACGAGCCATGACGGATCGTCCACCAGGTCGCACAGTCTGGTTGATGGTGCCACAGAGGTGTTCTCGTGAATGAATTCGTCTGGCACTGGTATGTCCAGCAGCTTCTTCGCCGTGCCGAGGCAGACTGTCGAGTACGATACACTTGAATCTCATCCTTTTTCGAGAGACGTCGGCTCGACGCTCATGGTGTCGTATTCGAGCTGTGGTTGTGGCGATCCTAATGATCTGTCAACCTGGTCAGAGGAGCATTTCCTTTTCATTTGACGTCGTTTTTAATCGCAAACGCCTTATCTGTGCCCCACATTGAAGACTGTCTCGGCCCGCGCTGGTCCCTGTGGAAGTCGATATCTTCCTACTTGTCCTTTTGGGAGAGCAGCCTGTCCTTCCTTACAACATCGATAGCGTCTGGCGCTGCGATGTCCCAAAGTCTGTCCAGCATGCACTCCAAAATTTGTCCGCTTCCGTCCCGCATCTTTTGCCCCCTTTTTGCTCTTTTCTAAGCCCCGCCATTCTTGTCAGTTTTCCGGCATTGCATTCCAGCTTTGCTTCGGACCAGTACTTTACTTGCATCGTGGTGCGGGCCCTTGGCTAGAACTGCATGACATGGTCCACTGTTTCTTGGATGAGAGGTCTTTCCTCCGGCGCATCTTGGCTGACATGGAAACAGTACTGCAGCACTTGGCGGACAGTGGGGAGTTTCGACCGGCTAGTGCATGAGTTAGTCTGACCCACAAAAAAAAACATTTGTTTCCGATCTTAAAGACGTTGACGGTTTCCCGGACTCTCTTATCTGCTGACTTGGAAGGTCTGAGAATTCTGCCGCTTCTATTCTTTATAGGGTTTTTCGTGATGTCAAGAAAGCGTGAAGGAAAAAAACGGACTAAACAGGCGAAACAGCTAAAGCATTTCAGGATCTACTGAGCCATTCGGAACCGACGAATCAGAAACCCGGGCAGCGTCTGATGACGCATTGCACACCATCCCTCCCGATCCCATACAGCCGTGGTCTCGATCGTGGCACAGTGAAAAACCCCAATATAATTTGCAGACTTCAGTGTCAGAACGAAGACTGCAGGTTTCTCAACAGTGGGGCTTATATTTGTTCAACAACAGTAACCTTGTCGCGCCGTATCTCTGTTTATTTTCGTGAAGGGACGCCGAAATTTCACGCCGAAACAGCTCATCATTCAAGACCTCGGCGGCAGGATCTCGCATTCAGTACTTCAGTTGCAAAACATTGCACAGAAACCAGGAGACTGATGGATTTTGAGGCCATGTTCATCAGGGACAGAAACCCAGATCTAATTCGACAGCACGATTATGTGACCGTTTTAAAACGTTTTGGTTAGCTAAATGTCCTGTTGATCCTTCATACCGAAAGTTAGAATTCTTCATTAATCACGTGTGTATCGCGTGATATTCTATTTCCCAGTGCATGTTTGCTTGTATTCGTGACATTTTGTACATGTGACATACATAATCCATGCTGATGGTGGATTATGATATCGTAAACGTTAAACACTGAGATGTGTATATAGGTATATATATCTGATATATATATATATATATATATATATATATATATATATATATATCCGATCATGTTAAAAAGACATCCGGAAACTCAAACAGTGTCTGGTCAGAACAAAAGAACAGAAACTGGTCAGAACGAAATACCTTGTTCTTTAACAAAACGTGTCTTAATGGCAAGTTTTTACGAAAGTACACTAATATATATATATATATATATATATATATATATATATATATATATATAACGGATCATGAGGACATGGGTCCCATCATCAACATACAACTAAATGCCCGTGGGACTTCAGTTGTACGGAGGGCAGCCATTCGTACGAAGGGATGCAACCTCGTAACTGTCCTACCTGGAACTGCGTCTCCGAAAGTGCGAGTGTTTTGTCCGTATTTATGCATGTTTGATGTAAGCCTTAGTGTGTTAGTGCATGCATCGGGTATGCCTTGTGCCGAGTGCTATACATTGTTTTTGGGACCATCGCCAAATGTAGTCACTACATAAAACAGCCCGCAAGACATGATTTTTAATTTTGTCAGTATACTTTTTTATTCGAATAGGTTAATTTTGATGATGTCCTTAGGAGGACGACATATTGATTAAATACAAGTAATAAGGCCATGGAATGCTGTTTTGTTTGCCTTTTGTCTATAATGAGCATTGGTGCGACCTTAAACGAAAACGATCACGAAGCCAAAAACCTACGAAGATCTATTGAAAAACATCGAAAAAGGTCATAAACGCTCAGTCTGCTGTGACATTCCGTAAACGGTGTATCAAAAATAGTCGGTTTCCTTAGTTTACAGATATATACATATATACATACATATATATATATATATATATATATATATATATATATATATATATAATAGAAATGTATTATCACGCGTGAAGTCAGTACGCGGAAATCAGGTTGCCAAAACTGCTAAGGACGCGAGCACTTGTTACCCAGTTCGCAGCCAATGACAATACGCTGTATAAAAACTACTCATTAGCGTCGATGCGGAACCCCACATTTTTTCCGTTTTAATAAATTTGATGCCATTAGGCGCGTTTATACAGACATTTGGAAAGCTGCCAAATTCCCGGCTAGATTGGCCGGATGGATCAGCTTTAAAATAAATGCTGATTTAAACTACAATTGGTTCTGGAAAGACATGTTTTAACATCGTGGAACAGAGTAAATGGATTGCATTGCAAACACGCTTGAAACAAAAGGAGGAGAAATCTTGGTTTTCTGTACTACATGCCATGCGTAGTAATTTCCTCGCGTGTCTTGCGGTTTATTTGGTACCTTCTGGCCAGCGTTGCCGCGTCTCGCCAGTCAACTTTTCAAATGCCCGTATAAACGCGCCTGTTGTTTTCTCCGAAGGCTGGAAAATATAACCAAAAAGAGAAATGTTGTTCTGTGGTGGAATTAGAGAATGTGTAGCGAAAAATTGCGTAAATATCCTTCTTTCGAAAAATTGAAGTTTTCAGTCGCCTTCAGTCGCCGACCCGTAAAAATGGCATTATGTTGCTAAAATTTCTCTTATTTTAGTTGCATTTTTGGTTCTCTTATTTTATTTTCGTAGCATATCGGATCAAAGAATAAGAAAAAGTCCTGAAACAAATGATTTTCAAATATTATCGAAAAATGTGTTACCTAGTGTATAGGTATGTCCCTAGCAGCCGGCCTCACTACCTGTACAACACAATTACGTCCCAACAACCGATCTTGATACCTGTACTGGTAAGTCCCAGCAACTGTCCAGACTACATGTGCAGGTACTTCTCCAGCCGCCGACAGAACTGCCCTGCCCGCGCAGCATACGGTAGGTGTGTGGGCAGCGCCTGTTACGGGTCCGTAACATGTCACCTCCGGCAGAGTTGGTGAGTTCTTTCTGTCGGCTCAAATGTCGCGTCTCACCCTCCAGCCATCCCTGCTCAAACGATCCGGCCGAACCGATCACGGCGACGCTGTCGCCAGCTGAACGCCGTCGGCCGCTGCTGGTATCGCCGGGCCGCTGCCTGTTGCACCGACCGCCGCGTCTGTCCGTCTGCAGCCGCGGCAGGCGCTCGGAGGCGGCGACAGGCGACAGCGGACCGACCATGGCTCCGCCTTTGAGCCCATGCCAATGTCTGTTATTTGCAGGCAGCGTTTATTAACCTTGTCTTCTGTGAGTAACAGTGCCATGCCCTTGATTATGGTGTCAGTTTATTGCGGAATAAAGTGTGGATGGGCCGGGACTGAGTGGCCGGTAAAATTGGCTCGGCCGACAGAGACGGCTTTATTGAGCTGTACCCTGTCTGGGCTGGCGACGCTGGCCGGCCGTCTAATATCGGCCCGTCCCGGCGACAAAGAGCGAGGCCGGCCCGTGACACTCCGGGGCGCCCATTGTGCTGTCCAGACCACCGCTCTCCCCGGAGATGCATCGCCGGTGGCGCCGGCGGGAGCGCCGCGGCGCTGCGCGGGTTAACCCTATTCCCGGCAGGGGGACGGAATCCGCCCCCCCTCGGGTTTTTTGCTTGCCAATTCCAGGCTTTTTGACGCAGGTTCACGAAACTTGGTCACTTTTCCTAGCTATTCCTTCTACGCGCCGTGACAGAATTTCGAAATTCTATTTTGCTCAGGGGCGGAGCCAGGCAACGTTTTTGAAAGGCACCTCAGGTCATTTTTGGCCATGTTGAGGGTAAAAGGAAAATGTCTGCCAAAAACAGCGTTTTTAAGATAGAACTTAAAACTTTACATAAATATATAGCTAAATAGTTGGGCAATGTGCATATGTAACTTTGTTTATCTGAGGTCACTTTACAAGGCCAGGTCAAGGTCAAAAGTCAAAATTTGTTTTTTCGCAATAATTTCCGCGCCGTTTTTTCAAATGCCAAACCCGGAATGTATATGAAGTAGAAAAATGCCCTCTACTTGTGTACCAAGTTTCAGCGTGATATCAGGTCAGGTCACGGAGCTATGACCTAAAATGTCAGTGCACGTGCCCTATATCGCAAAAGCCAAAAAATGAATTTTTTGGAATAGAGTGAATTTAATCGATTAAAAACGTTTACAGATAATATTGAATGCACACGACATCATTCCAGGTGACCCCAAGGTCACTGGAGGTCATTTAAGGTCAAAGGTCACAAGTTGATCTGAGAAACGTGTGACCATGACAGTTCCCCCTTTTTATGTCCCTGGCACCGCCTATGCTAATATTATACAAACATTGTAATGCAATTTGTACTTCTTTAGCATAACATGACTAGCAGAAGCTAAAAAAGTGTTTTGGCCTCTTTTGTTCATTCCGTTATTGGAAAACTAATCCCCCTATTTTTGAAACCCTGTGAACGCCCTTGAATTTTCTCAAAATTTCAAATTTGCATACCCATGGTAAAAGCCCTATCCATAATCTCTCGATTGATGCCAGTTTCATCGAAATCGGTCCATAAACAACGGAGTTATAAGAAGTCAAAAAGTACCCCCCATTTTGACATTTTTGCCCCCCTGTGTCCACAAATCTCGAAATTTTGAAAATTTCTTTTTATCAAAATGTAGTTCACGTCACGGCAAATCGATTGCCGTTTGTTGCGATGAAATCGGATAAGTAGTTCTCGAGATCTCAGGGGGGGGCCGGATCCGCCCCCCCTGCCGGGAATCGGCCATACCGTCTAGCCCTCCGGGAATAGGGTTAAACTGCCTCGGGCCGGCCCGGCTGCCGGCCCGTGTTACCAGAGGCGGCCTTTTATCCCGGAGCGCAACTGGCGGCCCGTCTCCTGTCTGCAGCATCCCGCGGCACGCAGCGATTCGGCGCAACACTGCCGTACCTCGCTGTCTAATGGTCCACCGTCTGTGTCGAGCAGAACGCTGTCTGATTGTCCACCGTCTTTGCACCGGGTAGAACACTGTCTGATTGTTCACCGTCTGTGTGCCGGGCAGAACGTTGTCTGATTGTTCACCGTCTGTGTGCAGGGCAGAACGTTGTCTGATTGTTCACCGTCTGTGTGCAGGGCAGAACGCTGCCTGGATTGTTCACCGTCTGTGTGCAGGACAGAACGCTGCTTGATTGTTCACCGTCTGTGTGCAGGGCAGAACGTTGTCTGATTGTTCACTGTCTGTGTGCAGGGCAGAACGCTGCCTGACTGTCCACCGTCTGTGTGCCGGACAGAACGCTGCCTGACTGTCCACCGTCTGTGTGCCGGACAGAACGCTGCGCTCGCTGCTGTCGGCCCAGGGCGCCGACCCCAGCATGATCACCATCTTCATCGACGGCTATTTTGACGAGCCGCTGAAGGTGGCGCGGCTGTTCGGACTGCGAGGCATCCAGCACACGCCAATCGGCACCAAGAACGCCCGAGTCAGCCAGCACTACAAGGTGTGTTTCTCTCGAACATCGGGCTCCACAGAAAATTCAGCTTTATCTAGCACTACAGGGTGGGTCCCTGGAACGGCCAGCCATGGCCAACATTACAAAGTTTGAGGTCCATTTCGAACATCCGACTCCCTGAAACACTCGACCCTGGGCAGCAGGACAGAGTGGGTCCTCGAGAACACTCAACTGGAACACTAGAGCACTCAGCCCTGGCCAGCACTGCAAGATGGAGTCCCTGTCGAACACCCGGCTGTCTAGAACACTGAGCTGTAGCGGGCACTGTGGGGTTGGTCCCTGTAGTGCTGCTCAGCTGTGACTGCTGTTACAAGGTGGATTTCGATCGGTCAGCTGGCAGATGCTTCAGGCTGGGTCGGGGTGGTGCCCTAACCGTTTGTGGGTTGGGAGCCGGGGAACGGTCTGCCGTGCCAGATGGTCTGGTCAAGCGCAGCCCACCGCACCGCGTCCCAGACCCGGAACTCGTCCGCCGCACCGCGTCCCAGACCCGGAACTCGTCCACTGCACCGCGTCCCAGACCCGGAACTCGTCCACCGCACCGCGTCCAGACCCGGAACTCGTCCACCGCACCGCGTCCCAGACCCGGAACTGGTCCGCCGCACCGCGTCCCAGACCCGGAACTCGTCCGCCGCACCGCGTCCCAGACCCGGAACTCGTCCGCCGCACCGCGTCCCAGACCCGGAACTCGTCCGCCGCACCGCGTCCCAGACCCGGAACTCGTCCACCGCACCGCGTCCAGACCCGGAACTCGTCCACCGCACCGCGTCCCAGACCCGGAACTGGTCCACCGCACCCCGTCCCAGACCCGGAACTCGTCCACCGCACCGCGTCCCAGACCCGGAACTCGTCCACCGCACCCCGTCCCAGACCCGGAACTGGTCCACCGCACCCCGTCCCAGACCCGGAACTCGTCCGCCGCACCGCGTCCCAGACCCGGAACTCGTCCGCCGCACCGCGTCCCAGACCCGGAACTCGTCCACCGCACCGCGTCCCAGACCCGGAACTCGTCCACCGCACCGCGTCCCAGACCCGGAACTCGGAGCTTTTAGAGTACAGGTGGACAGAGTGCACCTGTACAGAGTACACCTCTGCAGCACAGAGTGCAGAGAGCCTGTGCTGGTCAGAATCAAATCCAGTGCACCACCAGGCCGGCGTCATCCTGCTGTGTGTTCGACTCAGCGACAACCGTACAGACGCAGGTCTGCTCGCTGGAATTCATACGCCGCTGTTGAAACGGCCGCATGATGTTTAGTTGGAATACTTCATTAAACCAGCAAACATATGGTTTTAAGTGTATGGAAACATCCGTGGTATCATTAAAGCTAAATTAAAGCCAGTCATATCTTTTCTGTAAAGAGCCGAAATCCTCCTGTTTAGCGTGGCCTCGGGTTCCTCAACTTCGGCGTAGTGGTGCGGGTCGAAATTGACTGTGCGGCTCCAGCAGCCTCCTGAGCTCGTGCCGTGCTTCGTCTGGCGCCTCTGTCTGAGCTTCTGTGGCGCCCCGGCAGGCGGCTCTGACGGCCTCGTTCAACCTGTACCCGGCTGCTCAGAACGCCATCCTGATCGAGGAGGACCTGGACGTGTCGCCCGACTTTTTCACCTTCTTCAACCAGACGCTGCACCTGCTGGACGAGGACCCGACGCTGTTCTGCATCTCGGCATGGAACGACCAGGGCTACGAGCACACGGCGCAGGTACACACGGGACTGGTACCGCACTGGCGGCGCTGATCGTGACCGTCCCTTGCCTGGGGGACCGGTGCCTGTCGGGGGTATACACAGCCAGCGGGTGCAGATAAGGGAGATGGACATCTGTTTCACTCGTTGAAAATTATGGCCATTATGTGGAAAATCATGGCAGCAGCAAACGAGCTGTGTTGTGATGCCTCGTATGCTCTAACTATACCTATTTGTTATCTTCATTTCTGATGTGTGACTGGAATATTGAGATTCGTTTGCAGTTCAAATCATCAGACCCGAGCTCATGCGAGTAACGGGATTGTGGGAAGACTATGGTGTCCAGGCAATGTTAGGATGGTAACGTGACCGATCCTGTCTGCTCTGTATCCCCTCCCCAAGCCACCCCGTCCTACCGCCCAAAGGATAGTCTGTTTCTTCCACTCAGTCGTCGAGAATGACGCCTGTTGCGTCTCGCACCGGGCTCGTGTTAGCCGATAAAGTAGACCTGGTCATAAGGCCAGCCCCGATCACTGCGACTATCCCGTTCCGGATCCCCGCCGAGGGGAGCAGCGCCGGCCGCCGCGATTGTCCCGCCCCGACCCCCCGCCGGCGGGACCATCCCAGGCCGCCGTGGGCCGCCGTCTGAGGCGTGCACGACAGCTGAGCGCGCCGCTTAATTTCCGGCCAGCCGCCGCGCCGGCCGCCGCTTATTGGCCTCCGTTAGCGCTGGCCGGGTCTCCAGCCGGCTGCTGTGTGCCGACTGTGGCGGGGTGCGCACACTGGCAGAGGCCTGTCGGAAGTGTCACAGCGTTTCAGATACAATATGAACATTCAAAAGTTCAAACCGTATCTGAGCATTTCTCGGAGACGCGTCAGAAGCGCCCAGGCTTTGTCGCCTTCTGCAGAGCTTTCCTAGAGAGATGGTAAATGTTGGTTATTGGGGTTTAGGGCGACTCCTGCTGGATGGTCGCCTGTCCGAAAGTGTCGAGCGTTTAAGCGTATACTAGACCTGTGTCAGGGACATGCCATAGTCTTGTTATACGCGTCGATAATGCCAGTGCTCATGGGTGGAAAATGCGGTGTGACGGGTGTGGCCTCCGCCACACCAGCTTCAAAAGTTGGTGTGGTACGCTCTTAGCCAACTTTTGACAGTGAGTTTTCCAAAATCTGGTGTGGCATGGAACATCTAAGACTCCAGATTTCACTTTGTTCGCGAAATTATGAAGTACAAAATTGGAAATGGATTCCATAGCAGAAACATGCAGGCTACGGAACAGTTTCCGTATGGAGCACTCCAGTTCAGCATTCCGTTACTGCGCCGCGTCAAAACGTGGCCCCGCGGCACCATGAGTCATCAGCGGCTGAGCGGCACGGCCATGTGTGCCGCATATCCTGCGGAGCTGCAGGCGCTGGGCTTGGCAGCACTAGTGCACACTTCTGTCCTCCAGAGGCCCCCTGCGGAGCAAGCGCTTTGCGCTTTAGGTAGAACAGAGGGTTGCGCTCCTCGGCCACTGGCGGGAGTGGCAAGTCCCTTGTGAGTGTGTGGAGTGGCAGGTCCCTTGTGAGTGTATGGAGTGGCAGGTCCCTTGTGAGTGTGTGGAGTGGCAGGTCCCTTGTGAGTGTGTGGAGTGGCAGGTCCCTTGTGAGTGTGTGGAGTGGCAGGTCCCTTGTGAGTGTATGGGTAGTGTGCGTGATGTTTGCTTGTTTTTCTTTATGTTCCCACTGACGTGCAATGGAATGGTAGCTGAGGACAGGAATGTCACGCCGTGAATCGGGTACTGGGTTTAACATTTCTCTGAAGAGTTGACACCACTGGTGTGATGGCACTGCTGGGAATGGTACGGCTGGACGGTCATCTGGCGTGACCAGTCTTGATTTAAATGCCCGACGTCTTCTGTAGGATCAAGGGATCTAAAATCTGCCGTGCTTTCCGCCCAAATGTGAGGCCTAAGGCTGTCTGAAATGTCGGTGTATCGCGCAGAGAATGATTCTCTTTTTGTGCAGAACATTGCAGCCTAGGTCCGGAACGTAGTTTATGAGCCTGCGCTCGCCATCGGCCTGGCGATTAGTTGAGGAGCCTGTCGGTTCCCGGCAGAGGTCGGCTGGTCAGTTCGGTGCTGCGCGGACGTCGTATTAATCCTCATTTCACATGCGTCTGCGATTGGAAGCGGAGCTGCGGGTACAATAGGCACTGTCATTGCGTTGCTTTGTATAAGCTGCCATTTGGTCCTGTTGGCGTTTGGATTGGCTTGTGATCTCGGGGCAGATTTTAGTTTGTTAAGAAGAAAATCTTTGTAATTGCGCTCAGCTTCCATTAGCCGTCGTCCCGAAGAGGGGTGGCAATCCCCAGGTGGGATAATCCCCAGCCCAGTGAAATCGTATTCGACATGGCATGGGATATAATTAGCTCTGAACTGTGTGTTAATTTCATGACGTTATCGAAAATGTGTCGGCTTTTTAACCAGTACCGGACAGCGGATCACGATATGTATATTAGCCTCACCTTTGTCTACCAGTTTCACTGGGCGTTCCTTATATCGGAGGGAAGGTTGCCGAAAATGTGAGCTTTTTCAACAACTGGCGTTAAGAGCAGCGGTCCTCGCGCATGCACGCTGCACGGTATGTATGTGAAGAGCGTGCAGTGTGTACCGTTTAGTTCGTTGCACTCTTCATTGTTGGTTAGGCAGCGCTGCGGTGTAAACCTGTAACTGGCGGAAAAACAGAGGTTTTTTCGAAGTCATTTTCATGAAAATCGAAAATGAAATGGTTGAAATCCGGTGAGAAAATAACGTGAGTGGGAAGGGGGAGACTGATTACATGCCGGCTGACTGACTGACTGCCTGGCCGGGCTGACTTTTGTCACACCACCTTTCAAAACAGTTTTCCGCCCATGGCAGTGATGAGTCAGAGCTGCGTCGTGAACGCGTCAGTTTGTCAGGCCGATTATAAGTCCTATATATAATAAATAATATATATAACTGAGTCCGAGGTGTTTCCGGGGAATATGAGCTGCGTCGTAAGCATTGCGTGGTGGTGAAGAAATCTGTAGGAGACATCATAATGCCTTGCGAGCTAGATTTGGCGTCTGAGATGATATGGGGAGGTATCTGGGCTTTCGTGGTATTGGATAAGGAGATGTGCTCAGAAATGTGTCAGGGTTGGTTTAGAGTCTGTATTCCTCTCTGTTCAAGATGTGACACGGCTGTACCAGCAGTGTTAGGGTCGGTTTAGAGTCACTGACCATCCAGCATGTGAAGGCGATGTGCCAGGTGCGTCGGGTGGGTTAAGAGCGTGTATTGCTGCTCTCTCACGATGTGACGGCGATGTGCCAGGTGTGTCAGGGCGGGGAAGAATGTGTATTGCTGCCCGCGCACGATGTGATGTGGCAGTGCCAAAAGTGTCAGGATCGATTTAGAGTGTGTTCCGCTGCCCACACAGGATGTGACGCGTCTGTACCGGGTAGAAACGATGCCTGGCCTGGGCTGGGCTCTGCGCCGTGACCTCTACAAGGACGAGCTGGAAGCCATCTGGCCCACCCCTGACAAGGTACGCCACACCCGGGACTGCACAAAAGCCTGCTGCTCACTCACCCACTGAAACGGAGAGGGTGCCTAGGTTGTGTGGTTTTACCTGTGGAGCCCCAAAGGTCATCATGGTCCGACGATACCCTTCAGAAATGGAAATATGGCGTGCTCATTTTCCTAGTTTATTCTTAAACATTTAAGGGGACATCTGGATTGCAATAGTGCAATAATCGGTACGATATGCGTGAAAAGTTAACAGTTATTGCACTTCGCGGTATATTACTGTCAACAATGGGCAACAAAGTGCTGCTTGCACCTTCACTTTTCGGTGCGACATATTTTTTTCTTGTTTCTCTTACGTTTTCCAGCAGTTTTGATCAGCATCTGTGATGCCGTGACACGAAACCGGCCAGTGTTTGTTTTCGATTCGTTTTTGTGTTTTGCAACATATAGTACGACTTATGTCATGATGTTATGCTGTGATCAACATTTTGATTATGGTTTTGACATTTTGAAGTCATGATCACGCTCCCATTGCGATGCCATTTGTACCTATCCTACCATGCGGCGGGAAGACTTGGCTCCCCCACCGTTATCAGAGACAGGTTTGTGTACTCTAGGGCTCCTGACGCAGGAACACACGCTTGGTATTATTGCCTTTCCTGCAGATAGATGTTAGACGGAAGGTCTGTTGAAAAATCGCACAGCTAGATGCTATTCTTCGAGACACGCGAAGTTCTATTGGGCGCTGTCGCCGACTCTAAATGGGTTACATCAATCAGATCGCCTTCGGAGCTCCGTTCGTCGAATCTCCCTCCGGCTGTGCCGGCAGGGAGCCTTTGCGCGCTGCACATCAAGAGGATTTCCTGTAAACACTACGGCACTGATGCACTGGCCCGGAAAAAGATGGTGGATTGCTTCTTCCGCATCAAAGTACCGCCCACGGTCTCACTGGGGCCTTGAAGTCCGCCGATTTACAGGCGAAATCGATAACACACAGTCACGGCAGAATGCTGTCAGTTGCGTACGCCCGAAACTAATGTAGCTGAGGTAACCCAAAACTAGTAAATCTAACTACTTTTAAAGTCGCTTCTCTGTGTGCAGCATCAAAAGACTGGATCAAAGTTTCCCAAGCCAAAGAGTCGTTGTCTGGACTTCGCTAACCCCCACGCCTTTGTCCCTCCGTGGTGCTGGCTCTGACTTATTAGAGACGAACTATGGTACCCTGTGAAAGTCTTCCGCTTTAGTTCTGACGTGCGCCGTCCCGGGAGTGACGTGCAGTAATTGTGACGCCCGGCGACCTCCCGCTGGGCGTTGATGTGCAGTGATTGTGAGGCCGTGCGGTGCCGTGTGAGTGTTGATTTGCCGGGGTCTGTAATACCGCCGGTATGACAGAGCACGATTCTGGCGGCAGATGTGGGACTGGGACATGTGGATGCGGATGCCGTACGTCAGGAAGGGCCGCGAATGCGTGATTCCGGACGTCTCGAGGACTTACCATTTCGGCTCTACGGGCATCAACATGAACTCCTACTTTCACGACAACTACTTCAAGAAGCATGCGTTTAATGTCCAGCCTGATGTCACCCTCAGCAATGTTAACATGCAAGTACACTGTCCAGTCGCGCCTTGTTTTCGGTGCCAGGTTGACATCTGAGTCCGTGGTTAAATTGTTTAGCCTTGTAAATCTTCCCTGCACATGGTATAGTCACGATCAATATTTATGCAGCGTTTTCTCAGGAGTGCTCTGTTTCGGAACGAGAACCCGCACACGATCTGATGTTGCTTCTGCATTATCTGATGTTTATTATGTGATCTTTGCAAATAATGGTGCAGGCAATTTATAAAAAAACACATTTTCGGCTTTTATTTCGGGGGGACTGGTTACAAGTTTGTCAAAATATACAGGTTGTCGTGCGCGTTGTGATTCGGAGTTTGAAACCTCGGTCTGTTTCAGGTTAAAGCGGGACAACTACGAGCAAGAGGTCACGTCGCTGTTAAAATCTGCCCACGTTCTGGATACCGCCAAGTCTCCTTGTGATGATGATTTCATCACTCCTAGTCAATCCGGAACAGTAAACGTGCTGTATATCAAAATGAAGAAGGAAAAAGATACCAAGAATTGGCTAAAAGTGGCCAAAGTAAGATTATCTTATATCCTTGCGGATTGTGTTGGGTACCCATTTCAACGAACGTGTCGGTGTTCTCAGAAACATGTTACGTACATTGCTGGCGATTGGGGGGGGGGGAGTGGCCCGGACCCCTACAGTATTCAGGGATTTTAACATTACGACAGAAACTGGTGAGAAACGGCGTGAAATCCATATGGACCCTGAGTAATTCTCAGAAATCTCCAGCCATCGTTACGTGGCAGTGGTAGACTGCAGCATATCATAAACTGACGTCGTTATAGTCATAACGTGGCGTCACCACGTTTACATCCATTTTCTTAACCTCACCCGTGCCTCATGATGTATGTAGTATGTCGTCTTGCAGTACTGACCTTCCCCGTGTTCAGTCGATGGACGTACCTCTGGTTAGGCGTTCATGGGATTTCTCTGGACACTTCGCTTATAGTCCGGACGATCTCATTCCAATGCTGCCGTCCTCCCGTTGTCGGGCTGGCAGCTGATAAGACCTGATCGTTCCTGTTTACTGGGCTAGGCCGCTCCGTCTTCCTGCCTCCTCCCTGTGCCGCAGTGTCTCAAGGTGTGGGACCTGGACACTGCGTCTTACTGCCTCCTCCCTGTGCTGCAGTGTCTCAAGGTGTGGGACCTGGACACTGCGTCTTAGTCTTACTGGCTCCTCCCTGTGCCGCAGTGTCTCAAGGTGTGGGACCTTGTCATTCCGTCTTCCTGCCTCCTCCCTGTGCCGCAGTGTCTCAAGGTGTGGGACCTTGTCATTCCGTCTTCCTGCCTCCTCCCTGTGCCGCAGTGTCTCAAGGTGTGGGACCTTGTCATTCCGTCTTACTGCCTCCTCCCTGTGCCGCAGTGTTTCAAGGTGTGGGACCTTGACACCGCGTCTTACTGCCTCCTCCCTGTGCTGCAGTGTCTCAAGGTGTGGGACCTTGTCATTCCGTCTTACTGCCTCCTCCCTGTGCCGCAGTGTTTCAAGGTGTGGGACATTGACACCGCGTCTTACTGCCTCCTCCCTGTGCTGCAGTGTCTCAAGGTGTGGGACCTGGACACTGCGTCTTAGTCTTACTGGTTCCTCCCTGTGCCGCAGTGTCTCAAGGTGTGGGACCTTGACACTGCGTCTTAGTCTTACTGCCTCCTCCCTGTGCCGCAGTGTCTCAAGGTGTGGGACCTGGACACTGCGTCTTAGTCTTACTGCCTCCTCCCTGTGCCGCAGTGTCTCAAGGTGTGGGACCTGGACGCTCGCGGCTTTCACCGCGGCATGTGGCGCATGTTCTACCGCGGCGCTCAGCTGCTGGTGGTCGGTGTGCCGCACTCGCCCTACTCGCGCCACAAGCCGGCGCAGCTGGCGCCGCTCGTGCTGGACTCGGACTCGCGCGGCACAGACAGATAGCGCGCCGGCGCCGGCCGCACCGGTCACGGCTCGGAGACTGGCCGCCTCCGACTGGGCGAGCGCCGCGCGCACTGCAGCAGAGACGGCCTCCTCTGCGGAGCGGCCGGACGGCCCCTCTGCCGCCGCGTCGGAGAAGCCGATTACGGAACGGCGAACGGAACGAAGCCGGACCGGCGGATTACCGGGAAGCCGTACCGGAGCTGTGTGCTGACCCGGCTCTCCGGCAGCGTCCCCTGATGTGACGTCAGCTCGAGATCGTGGGCAGGATTCGGTCCGGTTTCGCCTGGTTTTAAGCTGGGGAGCGTTTTAGGTTCGCTGGATTTAGTTTTGCAAACCTGCGTGTCATTGGGGAACGCTGTTCTACAGAGCTCGCGAAGTCTCAGTGCTGGCGACGCGCGCGACTCGACTGGCCGTAATGTGTCACCGACTGCCGGCTGTTGCTGTGCTGCTGTGCTGGCGGTCGGTGGTACCGGCGACGGGGACCACTGGCGGCTGCCGTCTGAGCCCGCCTTTAATTTTTTTACTTTACCAGACCATGGTCGCTGCCAGGATGAAAATCACTGACATGGCGAAACATTCGCAGAGATTATAATGACGTCTGTTTTAAACAGCTGTAATCTGAAATGCCAGTGAGCACTTGGCGTTGCGCGTCGTCCGCGACGGGGTAAGACGAAAACAATCTGTCTTCTGTGTTCCATCAGGGACACGTTGCAACGAATCGGCGACTTGGTTTACTGGTCCAACTGTTACAATGACTATGAGTATAATAATTCTCCTCGCGTCCGTCACACGGGAGATGTGTTGGAACCGGTCGCGCCGCCACTTCTCCGTCGCGCCGCGCTCTGGACATGCCTGCAGTCGTTTGTCCGACTAGTCACCACTTTCTGTGGAGTGTCGCGTGCTATCGTGTGATCGTGCGCTTCGGCCGCGCGGAGCGTCAGGATCTCATCAGACTGAAGCATTCATGTGTGTCCGGTGGGTCGCTGCGCTTTCATTGCTTTCTGTGTTGTTTTTTTACGTCCATTCCTGCTTTTTGGACTTGCTTTGCCGTATTTTGTCTCGGGTATGTGTTTATAGGGGCGCCAGGAGACGGGCGTCGGCCGCCGTGATATGCTGATCGGTGATAGTGCGCCAATGGCGCACCCACGCTGGAGACAGCTGGTGCGGGTATGAACGCTGGACGGCAGCTGACCTGTGTGTGAACGCTGGACGGCAGCTGATCCGTGTGTGAACGCTGGACGGCAGCTGATCCGTGTGTGAACGCTGGACGGTAGCTGATCCGTGTGTGAACGCTGGACGGCAGCTGACCTGTGTGTGAACGCTGGACGGCAGCTGACCTGTGTGTGAACGCTGGACGGTAGCTGATCCGTGTGTGAGCGCTGGACGGCAGCTGGTCCGTGTGGCGGAGACGCTGAGACGACTGCAGGCGCACTTCGAGACGCGCCTGTATGCGTGGTGACACCGTGGTGTCCCCGGCCTTCCGTAACGTGATGTTACCGCTGGGGCTGAGCGTCCCGCCGCATGTCCCGTGAAACGGCCTAGCATCACAGATGTCCCTTATAACGGCCCCATGTGTCCCGTGTAACGGCCTAGAGCACCATGCACGGCCGCAGCCGCTGGACCATTGACGACACGGTGGTGCCGTTGGAAACACGCCTCCATTGCCCCGTTGATGTCAGCCTCAGAGGTTCCAGGTGGCCAGCTGAGATGTACTGCCCAGAAATACAGCGAAATATGGAGTTTTTAAGCCTTGTTTGGCTACACAGCCTTCGGAATGAGGATGACGCTACCAATGGCTAGCTGACCTTCGTGGTAACCCGCATATGAAACATCAAACAGCTGGCCAAACCGAACGACCTGGCCGAAGTTTCTGGCCCCTGCTCGAATTGCTGCTGGTATCGGTTCTGATGCCATTTTCAGGACGGCCACACACGCGGAAACTCAAGTCACAGGTTCTGAAATCCTCTCATTCGCCGACAAACTCAAGCATGTCATGAGTCTTGCAACAACTCACCGGTAACCCACTGAAGTTTCAGATACTCGTCGCAGGCCCATTAACCAGCCTGCACAGATGACTAGAATACGTGGTCAAGCGTCAAGTGCAAAAACAAAACGCCTAAACTTCGTTCTACAATTGCTGCATACACTAACGGCACAAAGCTTCAGAACATCAAGAAGATTCTGTACCGTCAGTGAGCAGGGCGATGCGACAGCTGAGATCAGTGGCACCGGCACACCGCCCGTGTTTGTGAGACATTAAAGGCGAGCACAACACTCTCGTCGGACGGATCGATTACACCGCGGCGGACCATGGTCTGATCGTGGTCCGCCGCCAGAAGTGCACCTCTGCAAAGGACGCACCTCTGACCGCCAGACGTGGCATAACGTGCGAAACAAACTCAGGCAAACTGCACACTCGCGTGCAGACGCTGTCACGACGGCGGCGTGTGGCGCGGGCCGTCGCCGCCAGGAATGGTCACCGTCGATGCGGATCACGGGGCGGCTGGGGGGGGGGGGGCGCCAGGACATCTCGGGGGAGCGGGCCAGCAGGGCACGGTCACGGCAGCTCAAAGCACAGAACGAGTGCCCTCGGGGAAAGGCGGAGGGCGCCACGAGCCGCGGACTCCACATTCTAGAGGGCCGTGCTTTGCCCGCAAAAAGACTGACCCTCCGCAGTGCAAGTCTTGGGCACTGCCCCGGGGGCGCGGCGTGCTGCTGCCCGGGGGCGACGGTCTGTCACACTGCACGCGTGCTACAAGAGCCGGGAACGGCGTGTCAAGCTACATCCGCTCCAGCTCCTCCAGAATGTGGTCCATCTCGTCGGTAGGGTCCAGCTTGTACGCCACGGCCCGGTCGATGGCGTCGTTGAAGAGCTTCACCACGTTGGTGCCGTTGGAGGCCGATACGTAGTAGAGCGGTATGCCGTGTTTCTCGGTGAAGTTGAAGGAGCGCGAGGTGACATCGGGGTTCTCGTCGATCTTGTTGACGGCGCAGAGGGCGGGGATTTTGGGCCGGTTTTCGCGCAGTTCCTGGTACCAGCCCGACAGGCCCTTGTAGGTCACCTTACGCGTGGCGTCGAATACCAGGATACAGGCGTGCGCCTGGTGGTAGTAAGAGGGGTGCATGGACTTGAACACCTCCTGGCCGGCCGTGTCCCAGAAGTCCACCTGCACGTCGCGCTCCCGCACGCGGCACGAGTGCCGGAACAGGTTGACCGCGTACGTCGAGTGCTGGTGCGGCTTGAAGTCGTCCAGCAGGAAGCGCTCCATCATCTTGGACTTGCCTACGGCGCTGTCGCCGAGCATGATGACCTTGACGGTGAGCGGGCCGTCGCCGGTGGGCCGGTCGTAGTCCGGCTCCAGGTCGGCCGCCATGTGGGCCGCGGCGGCGTCCGCTGAAAGCAGCAGACGTCTCTCAGTGACGGCCTCACAGCTCCCCGCCGGCCCGAGGCAGGGGACGGCCTCACAGCTCCCCGCCGGCCCGGGGGCACGGCTCCCCGCCGGCCCGAGGGGCAGGCTCCCCGCCGGCCCGAGGCAGTGACGGCCTCACAGCTCCCCGCCGGCCCGAGGCAGTGACGGCCTCACAGCTCCCCGCCGGCCTGAGGCAGGGGACGCTGGGGCGCGTGGAACGTAGCGCCCGCACGTTCCGGCAGAACGCTACGCAACGACCCAAATCTCTCTACCTAAATGACGCCGCAGGTCTGCATACATGCCAACACCGAAATTATTCAGCTGGAAACAGCAGTGAGATATGAGTGTTTTTTATTCATACTAAGCACGTTACCTTTTCAACAAGTTTCCCCGCATCTCGCTCTTGCTCCGAACGCATAGTGCTTTTCAATATAACAAGTACGTCACGTCACGAATAAAAACCTTCCCTCAAAGCAAAATAGCAGAGATCGAGCCGAATTTTAGCATTTCTGTCACAATCTCATGGCTTCAATGGGTAACATTTTTCCATCCACATCAGGATTTCTCGGAGAACTGGTCTTTGGCAAACGAACGCTTTCAACAGCAGCCGACTCATTCAGGATATGCCTACATCAACGACCTGACAGGAAACAGCAAACAGTGCACAAACAGATGAGAATGGAGCACATTTACGAAACGATACCCCTGTAAAACAGATCCTACAAATGCGCAGCGTCCAGGCGTTCCATTATCTTACAGCGTGGCAAAGCGTCCGGTGACTAGCTTCGCCATAGCGGATGGATATCGGATCGGCCCGTCAACCGTTGACGGCCTTGATGACCGACCACCGTTCCGCCGGTGATGGTCGTTAATTCTCAGTGGCGGCCTTGGTGACCGACCACAGTTCTGTTGGTGACGGTTCTTCCGTTTGTCCGTGACGACCAGTGACGGCGGAGGCCATCCTGTTACCCGGTGCCGGCGCCGGTGCCTCAGCTAATCTGCCGACCCTCCAGGCCGGAGTCCGTCCTCCGCCGCCTGACAGATCGGCTCCTCCGTCGGCGGCGGCTTCCCTGTCATCCGCTGGCCGGCTGCTGATGACCGCCCTCCGGCCGGCTCTCCACGTACGGGCAGTCGCTGCCAGCCTGCGGCCAGTCCCCTCCGCTCCGCGGCGTCCGGCTGACGCTGGGCTGCTCAGCTCCACGGCGTCCGGCTGACGCTGGGCTGCTCATCCACGGCGTCCGGCTGACGGGCTGCTCAGCTCCACGGCGTCTGGCTGACGCTGGCCTGCTCAGCTCCACGGCGTCCGGCTGACGCTGGGCTGCTCATCCACGGCGTCCGGCTGACGGGCTGCTCAGCTCCACGGCATCCGGCTGACGCTGGGCTGCTCATCCACGGCGTCCGGCTGACGGGCTGCTCAGCTCCACGGCGTCCGGCTGACGGGCTGCTCAGCTCCACGGCGTCTGGCTGGGGCTGTTCCGCTCAGTTGCAGTGCGTCTGGATGAGGTTGCGCATCAGTCCAACGGTGGCTCCGGTGAGCAGGACCAGCAGCGGCGCCAGCGCCGTGTGCAGCGGCAGCGCGGCGGCTGGGTACTGCAGGTGCAGACACAGGCACGTCTGGAAGGCCAGCTTCAGCAGCACGGCCAGCACTGACGTCAGGTGGGCGGTCACTTCGCGCCAACGGTCGCCGCTGCGACACGGCGACACCATCACCACCAGCGAGTACAGAATCATGATGCTGTCCAGGATCCACATCGGGATAAAAACGATAAACCAGTTCCACTGGGTGCGGCCGTCCAGCCGCAGCACCAACAAGATCAGGAACACCAGGCTCAGGAACCAGGTGACCAGCGCCCTGTGTAGCACCGCCATGACGCTGTGACGACGCTCGGTGTGCAATTAGCCTGCCTTTTCCTCTGGCAGGGCCTGACCCTCTCCAGACGGCAATCCAGAGAGTCTGAAGACTGTCGCCAGATCAGCTGGAGCAAACAAAAAGGCTCACACTGCATGGCTGCCCCATTACAACCACGTTTACAACACACATGCCGTTTATGCAAGCATATCTTACGCAGAAGTAAGGCGATGGCAGGGGGCACTGAACACAACTCACACAGCTTTCATAACTCTAAACAACTAAGCATGTACCAAAACAGCATGACCACAAACTTTGTTTTTATTTCTTTTTAGTAAATGGTACGTATACGGCACAGAAGCCTGTTTACCATTACTACATATATGATCACAGAGCGTGAAGAAAATGTGCATTAAAAAAGGCTGGCTTAGTAGCGATACCCTATGTGCAACACTGCAAACCTCCATTGTCATCTCAGTGGCTCTGTGGTAACATGCTGGACTCATACCGCGTGCGGCAGGGACCGTGGGTTCGATACTGTTAAAGAGCCAGTGCTATCTGACCCGTAACAAAAAGGGTCACCCAGACCACGGGGCGGCCGTGTCGTGGCTTTGGCGGCATGTAAAAGACCTTTCAGCATGATCCGGTCTATTGCCTGGGGCAAAATTACTACATATCTGGGTTCATTTGGATGCAAGGGTCAAGGTCTGCACGACAAGTTCTGCTTAGTTAAGACTGATACCAATGTTGTCCAGTTCAGAAAGGTCTGGATCAAATTTGTTAAAAAAAAATATATATACATACACACTGAGATAAATGTAGTTTTTTTATTTGGTGAAAAGCAACAAAACTTACAAATATCCATTAGTCAAAATTGCGAGGGCTAAGGCTGTTCAGAAATCCACGTTTGGGGGAGGTTAAGTTGTCGAGCCCTCGGCTTGGCTCCCCCCTAATCATTTGCAGAAATCGATGCCAATGACAACAATCATCATCACTGGTCGACCAGGCTGTCAACAAATGGAATACTCTGCAGTTGGTGATGGTGTCATCAACCTCACTTGAGGAGTTCAAGACCAAACTCAATGAACATTAGAAACAACCCAAGTTTGAGACAATCTAAGCCTTTCTATTCATTTGAAGAAGTGAGTGGAGGACATCAAAATTTTCACAGCAGCAACTGCAAAGAAATTATCACATCCTTATTTTTTCCCTCCTTTCAAACTCATCCACACTCAGTTATTAGGCAGTAACACGTCCAGAAGGACCTTGATCCAATATAGTGAACTTCAGCTTCAACAAAACTTAGTTCAGCCTGACCTTCCCTTAACTATGATCCACAAGATCCACTGAACATGGACTGACATTCCTTCATAGCACTAACTGCAAAACCAAAAACAACTGTTCAGTAGCCTCACTGCTAAAATGTAATGGACAGTCTTCATAAGCTCACAAAAACTTGTCCACACCTCGTGCTGTTTTTTTTCTTGTTGCCCTATTGTTATTCCCCAATGGTTCTCTCATAACCCAACCAAAGATGTTAATACCTCACATTTTCAATTTCATTAGTCTTGCTATGTCACATCCTAACTAATTCAGGTGAATTTATGGTATTCTTCAAAATACCAGCATAAATCGCAGTATATTTTTCAATAATTACACAAAAGATTGCTCTAGTTCCTGTTCCCTAAATCACACATGTTGCAGTGACATGGCTGGGAATTTCCAAAAAAAAACTGGCAGACTATCCAGGATTCCAGGTGGTTTCTTTCCAATCATTGCTATTGCCCTACTGTTAAAGTCCCTGAATAATGGGGGGTCTGAAGCCCCATCCCCCAGGCCTTGTCAGCCATGAGCAGTGACAATGTTGCTGGACAGCCTAGGGGCAGGAGGAGTAGGCTATGGAGAGCTGCTGTATAACTCAGAAAAGTGTGATGGTCACCATCAGCCATTTTCTTATTTGGTGGATTTTGTCCTTTCACACCACTTAAATTAAACACTGCAATGACTGTCAATAGCAACATCACTTTTTGGGCCAACAGTAAAAACTTTCAAGTCTTCTGGGTCTTTCTTTCCCATACATCATCATTGCCATAATGCCAAATTTTCCTCCAATGCATGACAATGTTACTTAGGTACATCTGTCTAGACTAGAACAAGTCAAGAGGATAGTGAGCAAAAGCATAACTTCCCTGAAACAAGTAGTAGCAGCTGAGCAGGACAGGCAAGGAAAGACATATGCAGACATGGTCAAAAAGCTGGTCACAGAAAATCTGGGTGCAAACTTAAGAGCAAACTGCATGTTAAGACATCAGTGGCAAGAGCCTATGACAACTCAAGTATCAATATTCTAGAATACACAGAAAAACAAAAAGAAAGCAAAACCTTATCATGAGCAATATTCCTCAGCCACACAGATCTAGTGGTGAAGACAGGAAACAAAAGAACATGGAAACTGATCCTTAAGTAGCTTCCAATTAATGCAACTGTATCAGAGACAGCCCAACTGGGAGCAAAGCAGGGATGGTGCCCAAGGCTCTTACTGACAGTGATGAACAGTGGAGGGGACCAAATGGAAAGTGGTTGGTGCAGGCAAGAAACTACAGACTATGGCACAGTATAGTGGTGTGTTTATAAGCCCTGGCTTCACCTGCCTGGAAAAGGAGCAAGCTAAAAAAACAAAGGATGAATGCAAGGCAAGGAAGGTGAAAATACAGCCATTGGGCATGGTAGGATTATCATCCTTGGGGAGCCAGTGCAAGTATGACATGCTGTAAGCATACCCAGTGATGGAAGCTCAGTGCCACCAAGTGTAGTAACAGCCAGGCAAGATAACCCAGTTATAACTGCAAGCTTCCAGGTGAGAAAGGGAAGCACAGATTACAACAGCAAAAGGCTTAGGCATGTGTGCATCCTGTGTGCAAATGTGGATGGTGTGTTGAACAAGCTGGATGAGTTAAAGCTAAGGGTGTGTACTGAGTGCCCTCACATCATGATCTTGGTTGAAGGTATTCCCAAAGCATGGTGCAGCCCCCTTTCAGTTGCTAATTTCAGCATGGGCCAAGAATTCCAGACATGTCTGGATTTTGATCAAACAACAGAAAACCTAGGGTAAGCTAATAAAAGAGGGGTCAGCATGAGAGTGTAAGATCATCCCTGGTGAACATCAGTATGCAAATTTTGGAGGGGATATAGACTGAAGTTGCCCTTCAAGCACCAGAAAAACTGCTGACTGGAGCCATATCCAGAAGCCCAAGCTTAGATGGACAAAATTCCATTGCTGTTCTGTGCAGTGTTCAAAAAGGCTGCAAGCAGGAAACCAAGACAGATGGTAAGTCAGCAACTTTAACTATGGAGAAATAAATTGGACTACATGTTCTTCAAATGCTTCCTGTGATTCATTACTCGCACAAGCTTCTCAGCTGTGTCAATAACCTCTTCTTGTTACAGCACACTGGATCTCCTTCTCATTTTAAACTGGGATGTCAACCAAGCTTATTAGACTTCATTTTCTCATTGGATGAGCACATGTTGATGAGATGGCTGTTTGGAACAGAAGACTCCATAGGGGGAAAGTCATCACTAGTGTATTAGCTTGAAGGTTGTATGCTATGCTCAAAAGCACACCACCACCAAGAAAAGGAACTATACCCAAAGCAATTACAATATTATGTGGGAAGAGTTTGAGAAATCTAATATCTGCCAGGGAACTGAAACTGAGGCTGGTGTGCTGAAGAATCTGTCAGGATGAACTTGAGGTTCTGAATAAAGTTATGTGATCTCTGGTCAGAAATCATGTGCTGCACTACCTGACAAAAAACAATCTGATGTCTGGAAATCAGTATGGATTTCAGCCTGGCAAATCAAACACAGCTAATAAGCCACTGACTACTGTGCAAAGTAATGATGCTGGTGCCGTGTGTGGCTCCAGGCGCACACATCACAGTGCTGTCTCAGAGCACCACCACAAGGTGGCAGTGTGAGCCACAATCTATGTGGCTGCCAGGAGGCAGCAAGGGCTGTGCCCCAGCAATGCAGCCATCAGGTGGTGCCTGCATGTGTAGCCTGCCCATTGTGGCAGTTCACACCCTGGCTTCTTTGAGGTAGGTCCTCCAGGTATTGGGCTAAAGAGGGTAATGGCATTTAGTGGTGGGGACTTCCCAACACTGCATTTAGAGTTTTAGTGTTGCACTGCATATCATTTGTGTCTGTTTGCATTAGTTCCATGTAAATGTTTCAGTTGTCTATATAACTTTTGAGAATTAGCTGTGAGAGTTTTCCCTCCTTCATGGGATCCATTGAGGCTGCTCTACAGTGAATGCTAATCAGCCAACTGGGTTGCAGTAATGACCTGCTCTAGCAGTAGCCTTGCTGAGTTTGCTGAGAAGAGACTTTGCCAGTGCACCCTGTTGTGAACAGGAAGCTGAGAGGTTTGGTGTCAGCAACCAGTGCACAGCACAGGTCAGTGATGCACACAAATGTGTCTACATAAATGAGTGTATACAACTGGATGGTGCTCTCCATCAACATGATTCAATTAATGTTGTACATCTTGATTTCAAGACAGCTTTTGACAAGGGACTCCACAAATGTCTGATCTCCAAGCTCAGGACTCTGGGGATAGGTGGACATATACTGCACTGGGTTGAAGCTTTTCTTACAGATAGGGGACAGAGAGTCATGGTGGAGGAACAGTGCTCTGAGTGGGTTCCAGTGACCAATGGTGTTTTGGAAACTGTTCTGTTTTGGGGAACTGTTTTGGGACCCCTGCTGTTCCTGGTCTTTGTTACTGATTTTTTTGACCATCTTAAGTGCTGCTCCATGATGTCTGCAGATAACACAAAATAACCATAATGACATCCCCTGCATAGCCACCAAGAGCTTATGCAGGGAGCCTGGACCTGGACAAACTTGGCCTGTGGCTTAGAAATGGCTGTGGTCTGAGAAATGGCAACTGCCCTTCAATGCACAGAAATGCAAGGTTTTGCAACTAGTGGCAGCAAAACCCAAAATTTAGATAAAAGATTGCAGGCAGTTTCTTGGGACAGTTTCATGCAAATTGGACTTGAGTATATGGATTGATAAAGGCCTTACATATCATGAACACACTGCAAGTGCTATTATAAAACTTACCAGAGCCTTGGATCTTGTAAAGATGACATTTGCTAGGTTGAATGTCAAGACACTACCCATGTTATTTAAGGGATTTGTTTGTCTATTTCTAGAATATCAGAACTGTGTTTGGGAATCTGTGCTGTGTCAGGATCAGTATACCATAGTGTGTTCAGAGACATGCCACCAACCTGGTTGTGGGGATTCAACATCTTAGCCATGAAGGGAATCCCTGAAAATGTCCACCTACCAAGTTTGTATTGTGGGAGATGCAGAGGCAGAATGATCTTAGTCTACCAGATAGCAACTCACAAGCCAAATGTCATTCTAGATTTTTTCAGGGTGGGTAGTTCTGTTGGAGTCATGGCCACACCTGAAATTTTGACAGCCTCATACTCACAGTCAGCTGACACAAAACTCTCTTTGCATTAGAGTAGTGCCTATATGGAACAGCCTACCTACTGAGGTTGTGATGTCCCCAAATGTGAATACATTCAAGAAGAACCTTGACAAACCCTGGCAAGGATGTCAAAACCAGACTAGGCCACCAAGACAGGCATTCTGATTGCCTGTTCCTAGTTAATGAGTGGGCTTCCTCAGGCCCATTGGACCTTCGATGCCTGTAACCTAGCCTAACCTAACCTTATATGCACCTGTTCTTGCAGCCCTTTCTGCTTCCTTTGGTCCCACCACTGGCTGTTATCACTGGATGGGTGATTTCAAGGACCCCTGTATTAAATCAGTGAGGTTTCAGCGAAATCCGGTGAAGAAGTATTCCAAAACTTACAAACCGAATCAGTATTACACACCAATACACTCCAGCTACCAACCTTTGCAGGACAGGACTGGGCCAAGCAGCCAGAACCGGAATGGTCAGGCAGGCGTCAACTCACTAATAGTTCGTCACCTGCGATAGTGGCGCCACGAACGGTGGCCATGAAATTACAGGACCTGCAGACTCGCTTTCCACACTTCTTCGACACTACGTTGACTCTTTCCACACACATTGACTGGTATTCAGCCACCTTTCATTTACTGTGGAGGGCCGTTCATGGGGTGTGATGTTGCGCGGTAGGCACGACACCGCGCCGAAGGCGCGGTATGGTATACTAGGGGGCGCAGGCCGATAAAAAGGTGCGATCGGACTTTGTTCTGTCGAACAAAAGAGGCTAGGTCGCGCAAAGTGTGGTATTAGGTTATATCTCAATAGGTTAGGTTCTATCTCAATATATGAGGTTATATCTCAGTCGGACCGCGCGCTGGGCTAAGTTTGTACTAAAATGTTTCGTAAAAGAAAAGGTTCTTAAAGCAAGAGGTTCTTAACCAAAGGTTCTTATACTTTAGGTTCGTATCGAAAATGGTTGGTATCGGTATAGGAACGGCCCTAAAACCACAACATGTCTTAACGTCGGGAGATATCTGTACGTCAGGGGATATCTGCAGCTTATCTGACAGAACTTGATCTTCATCAGCTTGTTGATGAGCGCAGTCATCCATCACCCATGCCAACAATACTGGATCATATCATCACGAAACATCTGAACCTGCATTCGACAATGCAGGTTCCTGGCAGCGCACTGAGCGACCACCAGCCGGCCGCTTGCTGTGTTCCACCGTCGAGAATCCGCGACGCACCGTAGAAGCACCAGATCAGACGTTGGGACAGAACAAAACTGGGACACCGTCTGTCTCGATTTCCTGCTGACGTACTGGACGCCGGAGTACGATGCAGTGGGCGTCGACAGCAAGCTGCGCAAGTTCATACACTTCTGGGATGATATCACCATATATATATATATATATATATATATATATATATATATATATATATATATATATATATATATATATATAGGGGAGAGTGGGGTAAAGCGCACACCTTAAGGAAAAACGGCAATATCATAAGTGGTTGCAGTGCTGCAAAAGAGTGAAGGGTATGGTGAGAAACTCTGATAAATTGGCTAACTGTTTTGAAATACCTGTCTTGAAGGAGTGATTCTAAAATAGGTTAAAATCGTTTTTCCCAAAGCGGTTTAAAATGGCGCTTTACCCCCCATATGGGGTAAAGCGCCCGCTGATGTGGGGCAAAACGCCCCCAACCAAAGCTCCGCCATAACCGCGAGATTCTGTACCTTACCCTGATATTATTTCTTCAAAAGGGTAATTGAGCAGTCACCATCTGTGCTGTTATTCCAAGCACACGTTTGCCAGCAAAACAAAGGAGTTATGAACCCGATGCGTAAGCAGTAGCACATCAGTAACTCTAGGCATCTGAAAACGGAAAGCTCATCTAACTTGGACCTCTTCGATATCGAAAGCCGGAGAATTTAGCTATGGTTTTATTTTGACTGCAGAATTCACTGTTATCGACGCCGCGTTGGCAACACAAGAAAGACAAACTTGGTCTGTGTTGGCAAAATTGCATGCCTTTAAGTCATGCAAACGTAACAATGTGTATTCGTTGACAAAAGGCCTATCAGCAGGCATTTCTTGCAACGTAAACTTGCTAGAATACATACGTGCACGTAGAAACAAGACCTGTACCCTCCACCTGCAGAAACGGAATGCCCAAAGGCTCTTCGCTCGCTACAACCGGCGAGAACAAGAACTCAGTATCGCGTTCCTCAGAAATGTACCAACGTATCTACCAAACAGAATCGTGGCTTCCCACTGCCATCCGCCAGTCTACAATCGTATATTACCGAAGAAGGACTGTCATACATAACGAAGAAATGTTAAGTTTTAGAACAAAATCGACCCTGCTGTTTGCACGAGTGACTTCCACTGGTGGTTACAGCTGCTTTTGCAGGTTTAACGGCAGAAGTCAAAGACATACGACTTCTGCTTTTCGTCTGCATCTGTGCACGGCTCGCAAGCCCAGGAGCTGCACTCCGTGCATTGGATCCAGCGCTCACAAGAACGCCTAAAGAGCATACCACAGACGAAGCAAGTGATATCGTCACTCTTATCGCTGCGTAGTGTGCTTTTCTTGGCTTTCTTCTTCACTACTGGCACTTTCTTCTTCTCCTCGAGACGCCTCTTGTATGATGAAGACGTGAGGAGTTCGGACTTCTCCGCCTTCCTCGTTCGCGTTCTGACCGCTGCTTTGACTGGCGAAAAGATGTCAGCTAAGCCTGAAGCTGAGGTGCTTGGCATAGCCGTTGACTCACAGAACCCCGGAGCCTGCTCACAGGTCCTCTTCTCTGCACTGCTCGTAGTCGCCGAGTCTTGCACGGCATGCGCTGTTGCCTCCGCCTGCTGTCCTAAGACGATAAAATTGGTGCTGTGGAAAGCGTCCTGCCCTGTCTGGACGGCAGAGGACGTCCTAGTTTGCTGCTCACAGACACCCGTGGGACCATCTGGACAGGGGGGGGGATCTTCCTCTTCAGTTAGCATGGACGGAGCGAAGTCTTCGTCGGTGAAGATGCTAGTGTCCAGGGGCCACAAACCCGTACACCGGAACCCGTTGATAGCTTTCTCGATGGTGGCAGCTTTGCTGTAGGCAGCGCAGAAGATTTCCGCGACCTGGTAGTCCGTAATGCGCTTGCCAGGATGGCAGTGCATCCAACAGTCTGCAGCAGTGTCGTAGGCACCTTTCAGTGCCTTGTAGATACTTGCGTCCAATGGCTGCATGCGATGGGTGCAGTGAGGCGGAAGAGTAATCATTGCGATTCCGTGCTCTCTGGCATAGTCGACAGCGGCTAGTGACTTGTGGCTCTGGTGTCCATCTATAATGATGATGTGTTTTCCTCTTCACTGGGTTTCACGACGCTTGCGAAGTGCTTGAGCCACATCAAAAACGAATCGCAATCCATCCAGCCGGAGGGTGTTACGGTGGCTAGTGAACCAGGCGGAGCACCTTTTGAGAGTGTTTCTACCATCCTCTTGCGCTGATAAATCAGCATTGGTGGGACGTACTGGCCGCACGCATTGACGGCGCACATGACTGTCACCGTCCTACCTTTCTCTGCGCTAGTTACCTTGCCCACTAGGAGTTGTCCCCTGGTAGCCAACACAGAGTCTGCTGTACCGTCGTCAGTCCTGTCTCATCAGCGTTCCATATTCGCATCGGGTTCGCCTTGCACGCGTCGAGCTGTTCTCCGTAGATGTCAAAGAAACGTTTCACTTGTGGGCGGTTGAATCCTACAGCTCGAGCCAAACTGGTCACCTCAGGCTTCCGGATAGAGAGATCAGGATGGCGTTGAAAGAAACAACGTAGCCAGTCTCGCCCGGCCATCTTCTGCTCCATGTTAAATCAGTGAGTGATGCCTTCCATCTGGGCGAGCTCGTAAGCAAGGCGCCGGACATCGGTAGTCGTTAGGCCAAAGAATGCCTTCTCCATGTCCAAAATGTAATTTTTAAGCTTCTCCTCAAATGCTTCATTGATGTCTGGCCTGAAACGTCCCAGCTTCGGACGTCCTGGAGATTGGACAACCTTGTCCCTATGGCGGCGGAGCGTCCTGCGGGGGATGCTGTATCGGGTCGACACGCTTTTCAGCTTTTCACCATTTCCTAGAGCAGTCAACGCAGCTTGTAGACTTTCAGTACTATAGCTTGCCCACGTAGTCTTCCTTACGTATTTTCGAGGCATGATATCTGCAACAGTACACCCCTGACATCACTGATTTGTACTGATGCATCAGTACAAATCAGCGCAGCTCTTATGCGTATCATTATATGCGAGGGGAGGGGCAGTATCATCCTGTACTAGGGTGAAGGTGATAGCTCTTACCAGTCTGCGTCACGTCATGCATGATTTTATTAGTAAAAAACAAGACCATACTTTGAAGCGGGAAGTGGGGGAAACAGTGTACTGACCTTCTACCCCTCGGTCAGTTTTGTCATAGTTACTTTCGCTCCACTGCCAGCCAAGCACCGATTCTAACTCTTGACTTCCGGAATGCATATATGCAAGGATGTTTTTTATTTGCATGAATGTGGGGTAAAGCGCCCATCTAAGTGCGGTTAAAACGCCCACTGGGCGCTGTACCCCGACCCTGGGGGTGGGCGCTTTGTCCACAGGCGCCATTTGCAACTATTTCAAACGTATCAGGATGACGAGACAATCACGACGCAAATAGATCATACCATACACATGCCCTTACACAAGGCTTTTTGCCACCATATGTTGCTATGTGTAAGCTGACGGCCAGATATACACAAACGTAATCTTAACGTCTGTATTTTTTACATCGTAACGTACGAAAACAAACATCGCTTCGCCGTAACCAGCTCGAACTCACCAGGTGCACCAAAATTCACCCCGCCGCCTTTCCGAAAGGCCTCTGCTTACCAATAATTCTAAAATGGGGGTACGTCGTTTAGTTTCGCCGCTAGATGGTGGTGGGCGCTTTACCCAAGTGGGCGCCTTACCCCACTCCCCCCTATATATATATATATATATATATATATATATATATATATATATATATATATATATATATATATATATATATATATATATATATATATATATCAGTCGCCACTGTCCAATGACGCGGATATACTCTCTGGCGGTAAAAGATGTTGCCCCTGGCTCCTTGATGATCCAGAACTGCGCGAGCTGATGTCACAGCGTGACCAGGCCAGAGAGGGCTGGCTCAGTCTCCGCACGGATGATCACCCGACATCTACCGGAAACTGCACAACCATGTCAAGAGCCGGAATTAGTGTATGCGGCGCGAAAGGACTTCCTGTGTGATCAGCGACGGCGGAAAAGGGGGGCAGGAGGGGCGGTTGCCCCCCAGCCTGACGGCTGGGGCGGCAAAACTATGTTTTTGCCCCCCCAGAAATTTCGGTCACTGCAGCAAGCAAAATCGTAGAAAAATCAACCTTACGCTATTAAGGAAAAAGGAAAAAATCATCGTCTGAGCATCGGCGACAGACGATAACAATCTGCGAAATTTAGTACAAATCCGAAGGTTTTTTCAGACATGATAGTCATTAAATTTCATGGTTCTATAGATATAGATGGGATACACTGTTATCTATCTATGTCCCTTCTATATGTATGCTCGGCGCCCATTACAAGTCGCGACGATTCTGGCGATGATTTCAGGAGTAATCAGCACAAGTCTGCGTGGCAGCCTTGTATACCAAATGTGGCGTCCATAGAGAGAAATATGACCGTTTTTATGAACATTAGTATAAGTGCGTGGGAACAGGGCGAAGGGCGGCGGGCGGGGCCATGACCCCCAATTTTTTGGAAATTTAACATTAGCCCTATGGGGAAAATTATATCATGTTTCTTATATGCTTCCCTTAAGTGATTTTAGCATCACTCGGCTTGATGTATCTTGAGATTCTTTTTTTATATACCATGCGTAGTAGTGCTGGACATGGAACTGATTGTTAATCCCTTGGGCACTCTGGCAAGATGGTTTCGTCCATTACAGTGGGGTAGGCAAGGAAGGGCAAAGGAGCCATGTCCTCCCCCTCCCCGCTGGAGGCCAAGCGGGGCCAACTGACGGCCGAGCGGGCCCCCTGGGGCCGAAGGCCCCAGTTCTTTGTGTGAGGCGTAAATTGCGAGGTGATAGCGTGAGGCATACGCTGGGCGTCGTACACTGTCCGAAACAGACAAGTAAAGCAAAATAAGAATATTTTAAGCATTAAAGAAGACTTACGAACCGAAAGAACACGTACCCCGAATATACAAGAAGGCTTTGTGCTACGAAGAAAGGCCCGTGGTCTGAATGAGCGTTTAGGGGCCTGCTAGCTTGTAAGTGAGTTTACTGCTTGTCTGGGGACGGCCCCCTGTCGACCCATAAAGGGCCTCTGCCAGCTTCTGAAGGGACCTCCTTTCGGTCTGGAAGAAGGCTCCTGCCCCTGCCTCCAGAGGTCGACAAACACATAGGGTGCCCTCTACAGACAGGCAGTGACTCCCCTGGCCAACAGGTGCCCCTAAACCATCATTCAAGAGTCCCTGCTGACCAGTAAAGATGCCCTTGCCGACGTGTAAGAGGCACCCGCCAGGTCGGCAGGAACGTCTTTACAGGTGAGCATGGGCCCCGTTTACACTTCAGCGATGGCACCTTTACAAACCGACGGTAATTTTAACCTCATGGCGCCCTCATGATTACAACGGTCAGGCGCGGATCCAAAGGGGGAGCAATTGGGGTGATCTCCCTCTCCCTTTGAAGTCTGAGAACGGAACCCTGTCAGACTTAAAAGGAGTGCGGAAAGGACCCCGTATGAGCTTGACGGGGTCTTTATAAGAACCTGACGGGCTCTTGGTGCAGTCAGAGAGGCCTCTTGGAGGGCTAGATGACCTCTAACACCCATAGAGGGCCCCTGAAGCTCTCAAAGGGCCTCTGAGACCGCAACAGGGTCCCAACACGGCAGAGTATTTCCGAGACCGCCAGATGACTCATGGGGCCCCTGAGACGGCTAAGATGAGGACTAAGTCCCTAGGGGGCCCCTGTGAGTTAAAGGCTGAAGGTTTTTGGTGTAGTCAGAGGGCTTCCAGGAGGGTTAATGAGACATTCACATGGTAAAGTGGCCCCTAAGATAGAAAGATGGGTCCTTGAAATCCTCCGAGGGCCTCTGGGGCCGCAAGAGACCCCATCACGGCAAAGGATCCCTGAAACAGCTAACATTGCCAGAGAGGCACCTGACAGGGAAAGAACTTTGGAGGGTGCCTAGCACAGCATAAGGAGACCCTGGCCAGCCAGAGGGGCCCCCTGAACGAGGATTCCTCGGTGACCTACTCAACCTCGAAAGGAGCCACAAATGGGCTACACTTGCCTTTTTGAAACCTTGGGGGGTTCTTGATGCTTTCAGGGGCCCCCGGGAAGGTCAGGTGGTTCCTGAGACGGCAAGATGGACCTGTACACCGCAGATGACCCCTGAAACCGCCAAAAAGGCCGCAGGACCTCTGCGAGACAATGACGATAAGAGGGCCTCTGAGACGGTATTTTGTTTTTATGGGGGCGCTGGACGGCCAGAGGAGGGTCCCCGAGTGTAATAAGTAGGCTCCTGGTACGGGCAGGGGCAAGGTCCCCCTGAGACTGCCAGTGAGGCCCCTGAAGCGCCAACAAAACGGCTAGAGTTGTTACAGTTAGAGGGCCCTAAAAGTCTGCCAGATATGCCTCACATGACAGAGTAAGACCCCTGATATAGCCATGGCGATCACCGAGACGTTCACAGGGTTTATGACACTACACAGGGGCCCTGAAATTGCCGAAAGGTCTTTTGTCACTGCCAGAGGGCCCTCGAGATAGCGAAAATGTTTCCCAGAGACGATAAGAGGGTAGCCAGGACCGCAGGGGTTCCACTGATACTGCTAGAGAGGGACCTTTGAGACTGCTAACTAGAAGTCTCTAGCAATAGGGGCCCCTGAGACGACCAGAGGGGTTCCTGAAACTACTAGACCTTGAGACGTCCAGACTGCTCGTGAAACGGCCAAAGGACTTAGACGATTGTAAGAAGCGCCCCTGTCACAGCAGAGAGAGACTAACACAGGGCCTTTTTTAGTGCCTGAGGAGCTCCTTAGACGGCAAAAACGTGGGTTCACTGAGCCTGCTAGAGAGGAACCTTTCAGACTGCTTATTAGAAGTCTCTAGCAATAAGAGCCCCTGAGACGACCAGAGGGGCCCCTGAAACTACTAGAACTTGAGACGTCCAGACTGCTCCTGAAACGGCCAAAGGACTAAGACGATTGCGAGAGGCGCCTTTGTCACTGCAGAGAGAGACTTATATAGCGAGCCCATTTTAGTGTCTGAGGGGCTCCTTAGATGGCAAAAACGTTCCAGGGACGACAGGAGGGAACCCGAGATGACTTAGGCGTTCCTGAAATTCCCAGATTGGTCCCTGAGACTGTCCGAAGTGTCCTGGAACTGCCAAAGAAGGGCCTGAGGCGCCCCGCGGGACACGTGAAACTCTAAAAGGAACCTGAGACCATTAGATGATCCTGGCACGGCAGAGGGCCCGAGTCCACCAAACGTGCCCCTGTAACTGCAAGAAGGAACCTAAACTAAGCTGACCTAAACTAAACTAAACTAAACTAAACTAAACTAAACTATAAAAAAATCCACAAGCTACGGGATGGGGGGACTGACGGGCTGCCAAACCAGATACCGACAAGACATTTCAAATGAAGGGAGTGACGGAACCGCCTTTTTTTGCCATATTTCGGCCACTTTGTTCGGAAGCAAAACGCAGAATTTTCTGAAATGAGACGACGCGTTTGAATTTTTTTCGGCTATTTTAAATCGTAAAAAAACAAAATTACATCATTTTTCATATCTGAAGGGCAGCAAAATGGGCACCCCGCCTCAGTTCTGTTTCGAAAATTTTCAGTTTTCAAAGTCCACCTCCACCCCCCCTCCCCCGCCTGGATCCTGGATCCCCGAAATCCTGGATCCGCCATTGGCGAGGGCTCCCATTGGTTACGAGGACCCCCTTGATCCAATTTGCCCCCGCCCCTGGGCGGAATCCTGGCCACGCCTCTGGTCCATTATGTCAGAGGTTTGGTGCTGGCAATATTACATTATGTGTGTGTGTGGAGACAGGCAAAGCTGCTTTGGCAAATGCTTGAGATAATGATTTCGTTCTCGTGTGATAGTCTGTAAGCGCTTTATTACTGGGCGTCGAGGTTGTAATTTAATGCTGTGGGAGGAAACTGTCTTCCAGCCGTTTACAAATGTACTTTATAACAATGTTGAATTCGTGATGTAAACGCAAACAACATAAGAAGCAGAAATTTGCATCATTTGCCATTATGTAGATGGATGCCCAGGGGCAAAGTTCTGAAAAATGGCAATGGGTACAGACCTGAATAGGAAAAATCCACGCATTTTAGAGAATTCAAGTATACACTAGCGCCAAAACTTTCGGAAAAATTATTTATATAATGAAAAACTGGGCCATAGCAAAAGAACGAAATTCAGTTATTTTTTTCGGGAGGGGGAAGACGGTAACCTAAATGAGATCGTCTGTTGATCCGATAGAGCTTGCCCCCCAGCCGAAAATGCAATCCGCCGTCCCTGTGTGTGATCAACTGCCTGGGAAAGACTTTCGTGGCTTTTGGAGTCGGTTTAATCAGTTCACCAAACGTGCATCTGCTGGTCACACCGGCTCGTCGAACAGTGAGCTCGGAACTGTAAAGCCGACCTGTTCAATGCGTATTTTGCCAGTTTCGGTTCTACCACTGCCTCTGAGCTACGATCTCACCGCCCAGACTGTTGCACCAGAGATCCGCCCCCCTATGGTGTGCGCCGCAAACTTTGAGCTGAGGCCAGCCGCACTCCCCCAGATTTCAGCTGCCGTACGCCGAATGAGCAGCTCAAGAGCTGTCGGGATGGACGCAGTGCCTATCCTGGCGGTGCGTCACTGCTTTGATGTTGTCGGGCCACTGCTATTGTACTTGATCAACCTTTCCATCGTGAACGGTGTGTTCCCAGAGAGACGAAAGATAGCGGGTGGTTCCCCTCCACAAGGCCGGTGACCGCAGCCTGGCGAGTAATTACCGACCAATCTCACTGCTCCCAGTCATGTCCTAAGTCGCTGAACGTGTCGTTTGTACCTAGTTAAATGATTATCTAAAAGACAACCATTTGTTCAGCGACTGCCAGTACCCTTACCGCCGCAGCCATTTGCGGAGGACGCCGTGCTCGACGCTGTCTCATGGGCAGTCGACAAAAGCGACAGCGGCCTGCTTGCGTCGTTAACGACGATAGATTTAAGCAAAGTCTTTGACGGTGTTGATCACGGTGTCTTCTGGCGGAAGCTGGCATGGTATGGTATCCCATCCCACTGGTTCCATGGCTACCTCAACGACCGTGGGCAAACGATTCGAGGTAGTTTCGAGGTCTGTCCCGTGGATTTTGGCGTCCAACAGTGATCTATTATAGGACCCATACTTTTTAGCACCGTCGTAGCCGATCTTCCGAGCTCTCTTCCCCACGGTCGTCTGCTGTGCTATGCGGATGACACGCAGCTCCTCGACAGCTCGCCGCCTGACAGTGATAATTTACTTCAGCTTAAAATTCGCCTCTTGGAGTCAATGGAATCAGTGTACAACTGGGTCAAAAACAACTCTCTGAAGATGAACGCGTCAAAAGCCGGTTTTATTCTTCTTAGAAGAAAAAAAAATCTTCGGAAAAGTGTCCAGCTTTCAATTCAATTTTTCTGATCCTCATTTTAGTCCTCGGAGACGATCAAAATGTTGGGAGTGACCATGGACCAGCCACTGACCTGGGACCGGCACATCTCCAACAGTTGCGCGCCGGTGCTACGGCATCCTCTTTTTCTTGAATAGATTTCGAACGCCATCATGCTGATCATTCAGGCCCTTGTTTTCTCTCAAATCATTCACTGCTTGGCAATCTGGGGTGGAGCAGCGGACTATCAGCTACATCGGATCCAAAAAGTTATCAACCTTGCGGCTCGGGTAGTGACCGGTGTACGGCGCCGCGATTCACATCACACCACCCCTAAACTGATTTCGTTGGTCAGGGATCGGCGAGCTGGTCGTGGAGCGTGACTGCCTGAAGATGTACCGCGCTCTCCACGACGTCAACGCCCCGGTGGCCGCTCAGACCATGTTTACACACCGATATGGCCTGGCTGGGCGCAATACCCGCCTGCCGCGCACGGAACGGCTCCACCTGCCGAGAGTGCGGCTTTCCAGCACCCGGAGGTATTTCGTGTACCGGGCAGCGTCGGAGTGGAAAAGTTTGCCCAGTGAGGCACTGGGCGCTTCCAGCATCTGTGAGTTCAGGGCGGCAATCCGCGGGTGGAGGACCCACGTGGAGAATTCAGTTTGATCTGTGTACTTTCTTCTCGGTTTTAATGCGTATCTTTTTTGACTTGTGCGTTTTAGCGGCGTTTGATTTAAATTACTTTGGTATGACGAGATGCCCTGAATAAACTGTCCTCACACGGATGGACCTAAACCTAAACTAAACTAAACCTAAACCTTAACTAAAATAACCTAAACTAAACAGTTTAGCATAACGTAACGTAACCCAGTTTACCCTAACATAGTTTGTTGGACTGAACCAAGGCCGATCACACTCTTTATAAACATGTGGCCCCTAGTATCCTATACCGCAACTTCGGCGAAGGGTTGCGCTCTCGGCTCAAAGCCGGAACCAACCTTTTCCGATACGAACCTTGCCCAATTCGAGCATTTTCCGATACGATCATTATGTCTGCGAACCTTGGGCCACGAATCTTTCTTCATACGAACCCCTGGCCTGGCCTTGGTCTAGTTACGTTTCCTGAGTCGCTCGAGATGACATACAGTTGCCGTCTTCCCTACTTCACTCACCAATGGTGAGCCCAATGAACTAGCGAGCAGACCGTTTTATTTTTTCACCAGTCGCCGTCAGAGGCGCGACTGTCGCGTACGACGGGAGATTAGGGTAAGTTGACGCCTGCTTAGCCATCCTGTTCCTGAACGCTACAAGCGCGAAGGCCGACACACCGTTCGACGACCCTACGCCGCAAAGCCATAAAATGTATCGCGGAATTCTGCATTCAAATGTGACGCACAAGTGACTACGACCGCTGACGCCAGAGCAGACACACAACCTGGCGTAAGTGACGTAAGACCCTGGACACCTAAACCCAAGAGGCATGAGCGGCGGCATTGGGGGGCAGGGGGACAGCTGCCTCCCAATGCGATGGGCCTGAGACAAGACTATGTTTTTGTCCCCCTCCATTTATGATCTTGGGGGCCTCTTAAGAAACTGAACAGAAAAGAAAACGGGAATAAAAGCGATGAACACACTAAAAAACAAAAAGAAAGGAAAATGCAACTATACAGACAAGGAAGTAAGCACATGGCGTGCGTGTTCTTTCAAGTCTTACTTTGTTGGGGGCCTCAGCTTTCTTCCGGTAGCGGCCTCGAACATGTTGGACCCAAAATTGGCCAAAGACCGCGAACTTACAATTTTTAAGGGACCTCGCGAAATGGACCCGGCTGGCCTACCCCGACATACAGTTCGGATCCTGCTATGGGGCCCGGCTTCTATCCAATAGAGGACCTCGTGTTGATTACACTCATAGGTGTTCCAGCGACAGGACACCTATGTCAGTCGCTGGACAGTCACATTTTTCAGGAGGCCTTACAGAATTCATCGACAGGGTTGGCCTGCGCGGGACCAGGGTTCGAACCCTGCTGGGGGCCCGGCTTAGGTCCAAATGAGGGCCTTGTACCGATTACACTCAAAGGTGGTCCAGCAACCAGGATCTCAATTTTCAGGGGGCCTCACAGAATTAATGAACCGGTGTGGCCTGCTCTAAACTGGGGTTCGAACCTTGCTAGGGGGCCCAGCTTAGGTCCGAAAGAGGGCCTCGTACCGATTATCACTCAAAAGCAAAACAGGGCCCGGGAACCTGCAGTTTTTCGAGATACCTTATAGAATAGCTTCAGGGTTCTTTCGCTAAACCAGTCCGGGTCTCGGGGGCATCCCAGCATCCGTCCGTAAGAGGGTCTTGCGCGAATGACGTTCCTAAGTGACCCAGAGACCGGGAACTTACAATTTTGAAGGGGTCTCGCGGAATGGACCCGGCAGGCCTCTGACAGAGTTCGGACCAAGTTAGGGGGACCCCGGCTTCCATCCGAGAGCGGAAGCTGATTTGTTTTTGTTCATTGTATTGATTCGTGAAGGCTCCTCCACGCAATGGCTCTTAGGGCCCAGTCGGTACAATGGTAACATATAAAACGCATCATAGTGTTCTGTATCGTTATATATCAGCGCAAGAGCATTGCGTTATGTGCTCAGTTGACGTAAGGGTTTTCCTAATTTTTGTATCAAGTCGTAGGATAATTAGACTTGGATTCTGTTGCCACCGCGCCAGTTGCCTCGGCTTCCGACCAGTTGTCTGGCTGTGGACGTCAGGACTTCACGGAGGGACCAAGCTGTGCCGCACCTGCCGAGTTTAGCGGTTGAATGCCAGAGTTCGCACGACGCACGACAGGATCGTGGACCTACCCCGCCCGGTCGAGCGAAATGCGATTCCCATCTAGTGAAACATGAACTTTTTTTGGGATGAGGACCCTTGTTAGGAAAGGGGGCCACTAAAGATCAAGGGGCCTCCAAATTTGGCTTTGCCCCCCCCCCATGGTCAAATACGATCCTCCACCACTGCCAAGAGGTCGTGTGTCCGTTCATGGCTAGCGATCCCGGGGAGCTGGGAGGTCCGGACCCTGCCCACTATTCAGAGGTTTTAACCTTAGGTCTATGGCGATGACTGGAAAGAAACGGTTTGAAATCCTTTGTGGACCCCACAGTAATCTGTTCGGAAGTCTCCAGCCCCAGCCACGTCCGTTAGTTCAGCACACATATTCATATTTGTTGGAATATTTCTGCGTTTCTCTGCGCTTTATCTCGTCCTCGACCGTCTGCTTGAATACTGGGGGGGGGGGGGGGTCCAGCTGCAGTCGCGGGTCAGAGTGAAGCGTGGCACAACAACAGTGTATTTTTTTAGGGTACCGTGGCTGTTCTAATTAAATGATATAAAAGGTTGCGTGCCGGCAGCAATGGAAGTTAAGACACACGCACAGATGTTAGATCAAACCAAAATGAACATCGCTCCAACTAATTACGTTTTACAGGGTTATGTACAAGGATTAACATAAGTTCCTACAAAGACCGAGTTTCTCCACTCTGGCCAAGCCAGAATGGAATTCGGCAGTGCTCTTGCCTGTTTCCGACGAGGGATCCATTCCTGTCGCAGAGGCGCCCGAGTCCCACCGAATGTCTCCCTACAGGCGGACGGGAGATTTTACACTGCTCTCGCGGTTCCGTGTTGACACGTTCTCCGCTACTGCGTATGGTGGAAATGTGCCGCTACGCATGGCGGTCGGCTGGTCGACGTCGGGCGCGGCGACTGAGTCTGTATAGCTTATCCCATAGAACCGCACTCGGAAACGTGGAATCGTGGGGTACAGTAGTCGTCGTGGAATACAGTAGTCGGAATTTCCATGTTGCATTCAACCCAGAAGGTTAAGCTTTTAGCTGATGGGTGCGTTGCTGCTCGAGTTGCCCAGCAAGCCACGGTTCGTGTTCACCGGTCGTGATGCCGTGGTCCGGACGCTCTGGTTGCCTCGACACCGGCTCCGTGTTGTGGTCCGGACGCTCTGATTGCCTCGGCACCGGCTCGATGTTGTGGTCCGGACGCTCTGATTGCCTCGGCACCGGCTCGATGTTGTGGTCCGGACGCTCTGATTGCCTCGGCACCGGCTCGATGTTGTGGTCCGGACGCTCTGGTTGCCTCGGCACCGGCTCGGTGTTGTGGTCCGGACGCTCTGGTTGCCTCGGCACCGGCTCGGTGTTGTGGTCCGGACGCTCTGATTGCCTCGGCACCGGCTCGATGTTGTGGTCCGGACGTCTTCGGCACCGGCTCGGTGTTGTGGTCCGGACGCTCTGATTGCCTCGGCACCGGCTCGGTGTTGTGGTCCGGACGCTCTGATTGCCTCGGCACCGGCTCGGTGTTGTGGTCCGGACGCTCTGATTGCCTCGGCACCGGCTCGGTGTTGTGGTCCGGACGCTCTGATTGCCTCGGCACCGGCTCGGTGTTGTGGTCCGGACACTCTGATTGCCTCGGCACCGGCTCGGTGTTGTGGTCCGGACGCTCTGATTGCCTCGGCACCGGCTCGATGTTGTGGTCCGGACGCTCTGATTGCCTCGGCACCGGCTCGGTTTCACGGCCAGGGGCGCAGCCAGGATTTTCTTAAGGAGGGGGCCCGGAACTCATTGTGAACTGGAATCATACGAAAACCGCCTGCCGGGAAGACGATGCGCAATGGTTTTCGCAAAAACTGCGAGCCTAATGGGAGGGACCTGCCCCCCCCCCCCCCCACTGGTTGCGCCTGTGTTCACCGCCAACACGGTTTTAGCTGGTCGGCCCGATTGTATGCCTGGCTTTGCAGCTGCTGTTGTGTCTTAGCGGTTGTGCTGCTGGCTGCTGTGCTGCCGTACTGCTGAGCTGCCTGGCAGTGAATCGTCTTGTCTGCTGTTCTTGCCAGATGCTCGGTGAAATTTCCTTATCCTGCGGGCCGTGGGTTGAGCTTGGATACATGTCAGTCGGCGGCTCCTTGATGCCGCGGCGTTGCACACGGTGCTTGGTGGGGCGTGTCGGGCATGATGGCGCATGCCTGGCCGGACCTTGCATTGTCTGCGTTCTGGCAGGTCGTGATCTCAGGTGCTCCGGGAGGGGAATGCTGATCCGCACGCGTCTGCGGCATCGTCTTTCAGTGAAGCATATCAACCTTCCTAGGCTCGCTGAAACACGCCGGCCTGACGTCGGCGGCTTGGATGGATGAGGGTTCCGTGTGCCCTCATTTTGCGGAGACGCAGGATCAGAGGTCATCGATCCACTGGGAGGGCATCGGCCTGCCCGCTCTCGGCTGGGAAAATTCCATGAAATCCTCGACGGTCGTTGGGCTCTCTCGCTCGGCCTGTCGACTGGTGGACCGCCGGCGTCGAGGAGAGAATTTGCTCCACATATCCGTATTCAACACACACCCCAGATTTTGACCAAATGACCCCATTTGGTCAACCTGCGCATGCCATTTCCAATTCAGAAGTTCCTTTCTGCCCTGTGTTTGACCATTTGACCTCCAGAGATCGAATAACGCAAGTTCAAGGTCAACGACGGGGACAAACCTAGCCAAAGACGTAGCCAAGGGAGGCCATGGGGACCATGGTCCCCTGAGCCAAGCGATCTATACTAGATATATAAGCAATTTCGCAGGAATACGTAATAGTCATGATATACATATGTTGCAAGAACAAACATTATATGGTCTCCTGCGCGTTAAATATGCAAAAGTAAATAAGATAAAAGTGCTACTTTCTTCATAAATTTCGCCATATGCCCGTAGCATATAGCGTTCACATTTGGCCCCATCCACCTAAAGAAAATTCTGACTACGTGCCTGAACAAAGGGGGGAACCGTCCGCAAGTTTCATGACCCATATGCTCAAGGTCAAAGTCCATCGTCAAGGTCATAATCAAGGCCAAAGGACGGAGACAAACATATCCGCCGACCTATGGCATCAAACTGTGCAAATGAGGCATCAGACTGAAGCGGAAAATAGTTCGCAACTTCGACGACCCAAAAAGTGAGGCTCAGGGTCCGTCGTCAAGGTCCTAATCAAGGTAAAAGGAGGGGACAAACATAGTCGTCGACCTACGGCATCATACTGTACAAATGAGGCATCAGACCAAAAAGGGAAACCGTCCGTAGCTTTGACGACCCATAAGATCAAGGTCAAGGTCCGTCGTCGAGGTCAGAGTCAGGGTCAAAGGATGGAGATAAGTACAGCCGTCGACCTACGGCACCAAAATGTACAAATAAAGGTGTTACACTAAAACAGGCAAACGTCCGCAGTTTTGACCATCTCAAAGGTCAAGGTCATGGTCCATCGTCAGGGTCCTAATAAAGGTCAAAGGACGGGGACACGCATAGCCGCCGATCTATGCCACCAAACTGTACAAATAATGTACAAGACCAAACAGAGGAACCAACCGCAACTTCGCGTTCGAAAAGGTCAACGCCAAGATCTGTCAATATATTAAACCAAAGTCAAAAGATGGGGACAAACATAGCCGACGACCTATGGCACCAAACCCTACAAATGAGGTACCAGACCAAAGCGGAATGTAGTTCGCAACTTTGACGATCCAAAAGGGCAAAGTCAAGGTCCGCCGTCAAGGTCATAATAAAGGTCAAATATTGGGGACACGCGCAGCCGCCGACCCATTGCACCAAACTGTAGAAAAATGAGCTATTGTGCCAAAGACGGGAACCATCCACAACCTTCACGACCCAACAGACCAAGGTCAAGGTCCGTCGTCAAGTTCCTTATCAAGGTCAAATGACGGGGACAAGCATAGTCGCCGGCCTGTAACACCACACTATACAAATGAGGTATCACACCAAAGAGGAAAATAATTAGCAGCTTTGAGAACCCAAAAGGTCAAAGGTCAAGGTCCCTCGTCAAAGTCTTAATCAGCAATAAGCTACCACACCAAATGGAAAAATCGTCCCAACTGTGACGACCCAAAAGGTCGTCAAGATCCGTTGTGCAAGATGGGTTGATTTTTTGGGTCGCCAAAATGGCAGACGGTTCCCTTCTTTGGTCTGATACCTTATTTGTACTGTTCATTGCCATATGCGTGTCCTATGCGTGTTATGCCTGTCCTGTTGGGTGCCATATGCGTGCTATGCGTGTCCCTGTCCTTTGACCTCGATTAGGACCTTTTCTACGGACCTTGACCTTGACGTTTGGGGCTGTCAAAGCTGTTGACGGTTGCCCTTTTTGTGCAATGCCTTATTTGTACAGTTTGGTGTCATAGGTCGGCAGTGGCTGGCGGTGGACCTTGACCTTGATCTTCTCGGTCGTGAACGTTGCGAATTATTCTCCTCTTTGGTCTGATACATCATTTGCGCAGTTTGGTGCCAAAATGTCATGGGTCGACGGCTGTTTGTCCCCGACCTTTGACTTTAATTACGACCATAACGACAGACCTTGACCCTTTGTGACGCCAAAGTTGCGGACGGTTCCCTCTTTGGTTAAGTATTTTATTTGTGCAGGATGATGCCATAGGTCGACGGCTATGCTTGTCCCCATTGTTGACCTTGAATTTGCGATCTTTGTTCTCTAGAGGTCAAATGGTCAAACTATGACGGAAAGAACTTGAAATTCGGAGATGGCATGGGCGGGTTGACCAAATAGGGCAATTTGGGCAGAATTTGTGGTGTACTGAGCATAGGTGGGCATCGTTACTCAAAAATGTAACTTCGTTACTCGTTACTCCGTTACTCAAAAAAGCCAGTCCGTTACTCGTTACTCCGTTACTCTGCCTTAAAAAGTAACGGAAGTTACCGTTACTCCGTTATTCCGTTACTTTTTTAAATGCAGTGAAAACCAAGTGAACGCGGGTTTTAAGTCTTTTATGCTGCTTTGTGGTTGTAAAACGCATTCCATATACAAAGGGAAGAAACAAAAAGCGCTTACCCGAAACACTCCGCTAGCTGCCCACTGCCCTCACCAGCCGTTGTAGAGTCGGCGGCGCCGGGACAGCAGTATATATATAGGACAACGCGGCGGGTATTCTACCACTGTGTTAGCCACAATGTTCAAACCAACGAATTCCTGTTCATTGCCCGCGGCGCCGACGGAGCGGGAACAACCGGCGCTGGAGCGGACGCATGCAAAATGCGACAAACAGCGGACATCTATCGACTGGGTTTGATCAACAATGCCTCTCGAAGTATCCGCCCTGAACATAATGGTGTCCGTTCAGAGCTCGTTTCGGTCTCGCGAACTTCTTGTTTTGTTTTGAAATTATATGTGTGTATTAGTTTGTGTACGAGCGCGCGCGTGGAGGTCAGATTCCTGATACCCCTGACGGTTTTTTAATACCAAACGACGAAGGACTCAAACAAACATGACTGATATGGATTTTATTATTGTGAAATAAAAGACTAAAGAAAGGTGCTTTAGTACCTCTTCAGCACCCTTGAAAACACAAATTAGCTATAAAAACATGGTCATAAGTAAGATGCAACGGAGGATGTTAGCCGTTCACAAGTGGAACATTTTGGAACGATGATGTGACCTGGCCTGACCCCTGTGAAAGGCCAAAATTGATATCAATGAACTCGCTATTGTCTTACGGTTCAGTGTATGTCGCTTAAGTTCAGCTTTTCGGGGACAAGGTATTGTGTCTATTTACCTAATTCCAAGGACGTGTTTTGACCTTTCATGGCGTCTGGTGGCCTCAAAATTGACCTGAGGTCAAAACTCTTGAGTGTTTTCGTCTCGGTTTGACAAAACCTTTCCGCCGGTGTTTTCCTTTTTTCCGTGCGATATATGGGAGCCGAGATCCTGGGAGGTGCGGAAATCCGCGCTCCCCCTCCGGCCGGGCAAAGGGCATTCTGACCCCGGCCGGAGACGGGTATTTCACTTCATTTAACCCTACTCCCTGTGGGGGGGGGGGCAGATTCTGCTACCCGTGTCTTTTTGCTTGTCGCTCCCACTCTGTTTGCCGCAGCGCCACAAGATTTTCTGGCATTTCATGGAATTGATACACACGTGTTTTGTCAACATGTAAAAAAAAAATCGGTCCCGCAGAGGTGGTTCCAAGCCCCCGTTTTCGGCGGTAATGTGCTGTGCGTGAAGCTGCAAAGTTGTGCGGTTCACTATCGTGACATTCTGAGTAGAAATAAAGATCACTGACTCATTTATATAGTCATACACATCCTAAACAATGCGTATGCACACACATTTTCAGGCGAACGCACACCCAGGTACTGAAAAAATGGGGGAGCACACTATCGTGCTTATGGTGCCCTCCCAATTTTGTTTACCTGGATCCACCTCTGCGCTACATATAAACTTAAACTGGCTTGCTAGTTGTACATCTGATGTTTATATCACCCAAAACAAACAAAAACAAAGGAAATTTCTCATTTCAAAAATCACCCTTCTTGCCCTCCCTGGAACTGCCCATGGTTTTCTATTTTAAATTTCAGCTTTCGGGATATAAAAGACTTGGACATTCCAAGCTGAACCGTGTTATTCCCATGAAAATTGGTTGGTAAACACGGCCGCAGTGACCTTTCAAAAAACCCAAATTTTGGAGTTCGTTTGCCCCCACGCCCTATTTTCGCAATTTTTGAATTTTTGGGGTCCGGCATTGGAGATCTCGTTGAAACATATTAAATGGCATTCATCCCATCAACATGGGACGAATGCATCTCGAGATCTCTGGAAGGGCGGGGAGGGGAGGGGGCAGAATTGGTAATCTTCACCTTTCGGCCAATGCATATTTTTCGAAGGTGCAAAAGTGGCAACGGCTCATATCATGTTTGAGTTTGGGTCCTCACTTCTGCGTCTACAAAAAATAATGTGTCAGCCGAAAGGTGTTTTGGCCAGTTGATATTTTTTTTCGGGAACGCAGGAGTGGTAACTCGAATCGCATGGACAATGTAGCCTGTCCTCCAAGTTAAAAATGATTTAACTTAACCTAACCTAAAACCTACTGTATGGTTGCAGGGATTGCCCTAAATAGGCATGTAAAACTAATTTTTTGTTAGGTTCAGTTTGCCTGTTTTGTGGTTTGGTTGGCTCGTATCGGCTGAAGGCAAACATGTGTCAACTGAATCAAAATTCAAGAGCTACCTAACCAAGTCAATTTACACATCCAGTAGGGGCCAGTGCTTAGAAAAATACCTGAATGGGCTAAATTGTTCACACAACTTGTGTTGCCACTTCCGCGTCTCTAAAAATTACACGTAAGCGTCGGCCGAAAGGTAGATTACCGCAGATCTGCCCCCCCCCAGGGTAATGTGAATCTCACTGCCTGCAGAGAATATGGTTAAGGCAAATAGTCCAAGCAATAGTCGACAAGCTTCAGAATTATGCTTCACTACTGACAACTTATTGTGCACATTCTGTTCTCACCTGGAAATACTGTAAATAATGCTTCCTCTTGACATGTGCCTTTAGGTTTGAAACGCTACTCTTGTGACCCTTGATTATAACCTCTTTCGGTCGGCACAGGACATACGTAAAAATGTCGTTTTTCCCCTCCTCCTTAAACTCAAAGTACGTTTCTAGATGTGGCCATGGGTGACCCAGACCGGGCTCGTCCTCTGCCTCCGAAGCTGAGGCACCGTCGGACTCGGAGTCAAGGTTTTCGACCTCCAGTGGCGGCGTAAAGACGCCTTAATGGGACATTTTAGTGTCAGGTAGTTAAAATTTCAGGCCAGTCAAGAATCAGTCACCACTCCATCGCCCCATGGACATCACAGATCCAAGGCCATGGCGGCAGTAATCATGTGCTCAACAGCCTTGAGTGATCTTGGCGGGGAACCGTGTGGCGGTGGTAAGCAATCCGTGACTAACTTGAGACAACATTGAAAACTGCCGTCAGCTGGCTGTTCCAGTATAAATGACAATAACTTTGATATCTTTTAGCCTGAAGAATGACGACTGGGTAATTTATAATTTTAAGTCATATCAAGCTTACGCATAATTCAATACTTTTGTCCCAAAAGAGACCAAAGTCAGCTGGCCTTTATACTGAACCATTGCCGCCAGCTTGCCGTCAACGTTTATCAGCTGACGAATATTGTCAACAAGTCGACTCCGCGATTGTCAGCTGAGTGCGCGCCCAGCCGCGCTTGTATCGCCGCACGCTATTGGGTGTTGGCTATTCAAGTAGCCAATGGCGTGTGCCGATGCAAATAAAGCCGGGCGGTGTCTGTAAGGAGTTTAAAAAGTAACGGAGCAACGGAGTAACGGACCAAAAAGTAACGGAGTAACGGACCACAAAAGTAACTTCCGTTACTCAGTCCGTTACAGTAAAATAAAAGTAACGGGTCCGTTACTCCGTTACTCAAAAAAGTAACTTCGTTAGTAACGGAGTAACGGAGTAACGGACCAGTGCCCACCTATGGTACTGAGTACGGAAATGAATATGTGTGCCAAGCTAGCGGACGTAAATTTGGTTAGGACCTGACTTAAACAGGTTGTTTACGGCTCCATTGTACATTTACACAATTGTTTTTAGCTGAGAGACGGTACGTAAGTACCTACCCTAGTAAAAAAGGCCTATAGGGCAACAAAATCCTAGTCAGGATGAACGTGGGTTACGTAAACAATAAACGCCGAATGAAACTTATGCCTGTCTGACCCCTGTCAAGACACAGGCACTGAATAAGGTGCCTTCAGATAACGAAGACTATAAAAGCTTGAGTCTAGAAGCCTGTGGGTCCCGTACTCCAAGCTGAGCTGCTGTGAAGGCTGACGATCCGTCGTCTATCGGCCGGTTTATGCGATCAATGTCACAAGGGATTTTACGTTTCCTTCTCTAAAATCACAAGTGCCGGAACCCGTTTTCCACGTTTTACCAACATCTTATGTGTTCCATGTCCTCATTCACTTCACGTCATTGCAAGGAATGTGACTACTGTTTGTTGCCCAGATTCGTGAGCTGACCTCCTTGTCAATCGATTCTTATTCGAGCGGTCCTTGAACTGGTTTGTCGTTCAACAGCTGGTGGTTCTTCTCAACTCCAGCTGGTCGAGAATGGCGAAGTTTACGCCATTCCGCATACGTCGTATCATCGTTTGCCGTTAGCTTGCGATGAAATTGGCAGGTGACCAACATTTCATCAGGCGCTCTCACGTCTGTGAGGTTTGAAACTCGCCTGACTGGGCAGACTCGCTCAGTCCGACCAGTCTGTGACGCTGGCACGGACTGCCGTCCAGTTTGTTCGCTCTGCGAAGGCGGCAGACCGTCGTTCGGGAAGCTGCCTCTACGACTCTGGAGGACTGCCGTTCAGGCTGTGACGCTGGTCGACTCCTGCGACATTTCGGGCCGCTTCACCTCTGCCCAATGCCTAGGTATGCTGTCCCGCATCGTCGTCGTCGATCTACAGCCGCCAAATACGGGTGCTCTGTATTATGTCATTGACTGATCGCAGACACAACTGATTAAGGCACACGCCACCATCATGCCTAAAATGACACTCCTAAAATCACGCGCCCCGGACATCACAGAGATCCACGTCAATTGGCAAGCATCCAAACAACACATCACCGGGGACAATCGGTTCATACAACATAGCAGGTACGATCACACTGTTGTAAATGCAGGCCATGCCCCCGTTCAGGAACCTGTGTGCATTGAATGTACGGGCAAATGATCTCGCAGACAAGGATCAATGTGGCAGAAGTACGTGCGTGATGGTGGCAGTTTCGGTGTTTTTGTATCCCCGACATCGTGTTTCCTGAGCTAAAAGTACTGAATCACCAGCACATACGTTGCTGTTCAATCACAGGTACATCAGGAATCAGATCACAATACACCCCCGATTGGCCACCGCCACACCAC